>OZ005740.1:300275266-300501357 GCA_963930735.1 Dioctria linearis | reverse complement strand
TATTTATTTCTGCATAGGTCACTTTACTTTTCTTTTCTTTTTTTTGTCATTTTGTTCAAACAACCAAAACATACATGTAATAAGAAGATCACACATTGTGAGTGACACTAAAACATCTCTTAAACAGTAACAAGTTACTAAGCCATATATCCCTGTGGGAAATGCATGCAACACAGCATCGAAGTCGTATTGCAACTTTCAAAATTCGACAATTTAACATACGATGTCCTAAGCATGGTGTAACCCCTTTCTGCAGGAGTAAATATCGGTGAAAATCTCCACGAATGATGTTCAAATAAAATATCGATGACCAATAATGGAGATAAATTTCTCTCTGTAACCTCAGTTTTTTGTCCCCATCTCTTTTTCCTTTACCACCTAACTTATGTACCTGCACAACACCCGAATATTCATCTATTCTCTCCATTTCCATATCAGCCATTCTTTTCCACCCCGTCGCGTCGGTCTCCAATCTCTCCCAAACCTTATTTCGCTTATAACGAACCTTTAAAACAATCCCACCTTGTCCGAATAATTAAATGGTTCGATGTAGCAATAATTTTAAAATTTTGTTTTTTATTTTATTTCTTTATATTAAACAATTTTTTTTTTTGAATATTAAAACCTATAACAAGCTTATGAAATAAATTTGAACTGAAAAATAAACTTAAACTACATATAACAGTTATATTGATTTCTTTGAATACCACCAACTCTGGAACTTGACTAGTTTACTTACTAAAATTTAGAATTTTATTTCTAATTATAATTTATCTTCCTCCGTTTTGTTGTAAATATTTTTCAATTAAAACTAAAATGATTATAGCCTTGTTCACAAATAATAAATATAAATTACATTTGACACTTTATAATATTTATTATTTCATTTAATAGCAAAAAAAATGTTCAAAGATCGCAATGAGGAAGTACTTCTTTTAAAATTCAAAATTGAATATCCACAGGGGATTCACTCTACGAATTTACTGTTTAACTTTTGTATATAAATCATTTTCGCACGGACCCAAACAAGTTATGTAAGATATAATGTATGTAGATATATTTACTCATGGGACAGCAGTATATCAACGAGACACTCAACCCACTGGAATTTTTCAATAACCGGTCAATTAAAAAAGAGCGAAAAAGGTCTGCTAACCGGTGCAGTCACGTAATTTGTCAAGAGAACGTAAGGAAGATGTTAAATCATCCCAAAATACGCAATACATCACTATAATTATTCGATTTATCGTATTACGAAAAATTAAATAAAACTAAAAAAAGCATAGAACCACTCGCTGTGCAATTTAACATTTCAGTATTATTGCGATCACGTATGTAGGTATATCAGTCAGTATGTGAATGCGCGGTGCAAAGTTCATTGGCGACCTATATTTGGTCAAGACGTGTTCGACATCTCTGAAATCGCGAAAAGACAAGGTAAACTGGATTAAAACAAAAAACAAACACAAACTGCAGTAGCCAAGCTAATTATGAATTTTATTTTCGTATTGTCTTCAGACCAATTCTAGCCAAACAATAGGGGAAACAACTTTCCATTATGACCCAAAACGTTCCTAGTCGGATTATTCGTGAGGGCTTTCTTCTCGTCCGAATTTAATTTAATTGCCACCATGCCAGTACTTGATCAGTGAAATCACGTACAAAAGTAATCAACGAGAATTTATGAGCTCTCAACAATAAATTGTGAGAAGGCCACTTAAACGTTCGTCCGGTTCTGCTTCTAATAACATCGAAGCTGGCTTATCTTAAGTATCTTATCCAAGATCCTGAGCTATCATTATAATTGTTCCTATATATACTTCGATCGATTTGATCTTGTATCTTTCACGATCTTCCGTCAATCTAATATGAATGGTATATGTAAGATGTTTCGCTACTGTTTTATATTAAAGATAGAGAGAGGTCGTCTACCCGGTTATTTGTGCCAATTCATGCGGAATCATCTTATTTTTAACTTCTGGTGTTCCAAGACTGTTTGAAAATAACATAAGATGCCTCTTGTTGATGTAGAAGAAGAAAATTATAGCCGTCGTCATTTAGCAAAAACCTTATAAGATGATGATGATGGACTTCTTGTGCAACGATATCTGGAGGAAAACTAGTACCTTTCTTTTTCTTATTATAATTGTAATTATATATATAAAAGAAAAAGTGTAATGCATAAGCTTGACATCTCAAGAGAGTCACATATAGTTGTTCATCAATGAGAAAAACTATTTCCTTTTAATTGTAACCGTCAGCATTCAATAATTGACCTTGGTCATAACAAAATATGGAAAGTACTAGAAATTTCAGGTGTGAAAATTTAAAAGTTAACTCTGAAGAGATATTGACATTATTTCACCCCTTTCTAGACCAGTAAGTATAGGAGCGTCTTTGATATGTTGTGCCAATTTGATTACCCTTAGGCGGGTCCCATTGCAAAAATTTCATGAATTCATATTTCTTAGTAAAATTATGGAGATGGCAAATTTTTAGGGTTTCATACCTAAAGGGTAACAACCGGAACCCTATTACTAAGACTTCGCTGTCCGTCCGTCCGACACCAAGTTGTATCTCATGAATCGTAATAGGTAGACAGTTGAAATTTTCACAGACTGTGTATTTCTATTCCCGCTATAACAACAAATAATAAAAATTAAATTAAATTAAAAATTAAATGGGGCCCCCATACAAGAAACGTGAATTTTTCGGCGTTTTTTTCCTCATTTTATTCTCATTCATTATTATTATCATAAGTAGGCATTTTTTTTTTTCAAATGACAGCAATATTTTTTCACATGACGCCTACTCTCGTTTGAAAAAATAAATAAAAAGTACATACATACCTAGTGTTAAATTTTGTACGATGGTACGGAACCCTTCGTGCGCGAGTCCGACTCTCACTTAGCCGGTTATTATTAAAATCATGAGGGATAGGAAAGAAATTAGAGAAATGAAAAGAATGGCAGAGCAGTTGGTGTATGTGACTCTTAAATTTTCGCAAATTTTAAGTCCGAGGAAAAACAGAGAATAGTAGAATGTTCTACATTCACACAATTCGGGTTAAAAGAGCATCACGGAATGTTACTGAGGCAACCGACATTTAATCTGTGCTCGGATAAGTAGATATGACAAGTTATTGCCACATCTCCAATAACCTTGAAGACTGACCTTTGGAAAGTATCTAAGAGAGCTAAGGCTGTGTGTCAAGCTTCGGCCCAATTATGGGGAATGTATTATATTATGGGTCTGATATAGAACTTGTAGAGGAACAGATTCAGGAATGTCTTTTTGATTTCAAGCACTCTGCAAATATTTATCATTTGTCTGGTGATAAACAATTGCAATCTCTCTCTGTCTCTGTCATTTTTTGACAGATAAACTATAAAGATTCAGTTATGAAGTCATTTATTAGATGGTTTCCCCTAAACATTTATTTATAATGTTAACGATAAGATAGTCGCGTTTGCGAAAACAATGACTTTTTCATGCATGATTTAATGGCGTCAGTTAAAATTCTTTTGATGGTAGAACTGACATATCCCACACTAAAATATTTAAATCACGCGAAAATTGTCAATTTGGTCATCTTTCACACTTCCCACGTTTTCTCCAACTTTCCAAATTATGTTAAAAAATTGCAAATGGAGAGTTTTAATCGCAGAAAAAACAATAATTCTCACTTCCAAACCCTCCAACACTCCATGTTACAGAATTCGGATTTGGCATAGTGTACCAATTAGGTTTAATTCAATCCACTGTATTCTGTTATTCTGGTAGCAAATATTTATGAAATTATTAAAATTTGCACAAAGCGGACAAAATATTTAAATTTCTGAAAGTGAAATAGGTACTCGAAAAGTAACCAGCATTTTTCGACAAATCCGATATTCCTGGATTAATATGAAGCATCGATTATACACATACGAGTATAAGAATAGCACTAAAAAAAAAGAAGGGGGCAGAATATCTATTATAATTGAAAATGATTTTACAATAAAAATGTAATGATAGTTAGCACCCATATTTTGCATTTACATTCTCATATAATTTAATTAATTGGCAGGATTCTAATGTCTGGAATTTGAAAAATTTAAAGGTTCTTCTATCTGTAAAATTTGACACTAGAGAACAAAATTCTTATCTGTTAGGTGCAACACTCTTACATATTTCAAATTTTATCTACAGTCTCTACTCAATGAATTAGGACCACCTGCATTAATGTTTTTTTTGTGTTGCACAGATAGGTGGGTGACCATACGAAATTTCATACGGCCATTCATCTAGAGTATCATAAAAATTAGTCTTAGATCAATTTTAGCTTTTTTACTTGTTTATTTCTGAATTCGCAACACTTCTAATGAGAAAAAAACCAGTTCATTCCCTCTTCAAAATAAATGTTTCCTCAGCATGAAATATCCAGGAGGAGGTATAAAATTTCTCACCGAACTGTTGGTCGAATTTCAAAAACTATTTGGATTTGCGATAATTAGAAGTATAGTACTAGCGATAACTATAAAGAGTTGATTTGATAATTGTTTGTGATTTTTACAAAAGTAAACGGCATAGTTAAATAAAGGAAGGGCTTATGAATAATATTTGAAATATTGTGTTTACAGTAAGGAGCTAAGCCCACGCTGCTAAGAATATTTAAGGCAGAACCTATCTATCGTCTAAAATTTGCGATATGTTTGCTTCTTTTTTTGACAATGTCTTTGCCTCGTCATATTTTCAACCTCAAAATAGCAACTTCAGTCATATAAACGACTCTCATAACATTTCATTAGTTGTTGTTTCTTGCAGCTATGGAAAAATTTCTTTATCATACCTATCCCCAAAACTGGTAGTTAAAATGAAATTTATAACTATGTGCCTATTGCAAAATTATCTTGCATGCCCAAATTATTCGAATCTATCAATTGCTGTCAACTATCATTTTCCTATAAGAATCGACTCTCTTCAAACCAACATGGGTTTATTTCGGGCAGGTCCACAACCACTAACTTGTTGGAATTTATCTCGGATACCATTGGTGGGTTGGTAAAAGCTATCAAACAGATTGTGTTTTTACAGACTTTAGTAAAGCCTTCGACAAGTTAACTCACTCCGTGGTGCTCTTTAAAATGGAAATGTATGGGTTTCCCCCAACACTTCTAAAATGGATGCATACTATTTATTTAATATTAAAACAATATTGAAAACATTAATATAAATTTCATTATTTCCACTTTAAAATAACGTAGCATTGCCAAAAGCTGAAAAAATAAAAATCAAATTAAAGAAAACTATTCTAAATTTGGAAACAACCCTCCCAAACTTCTGCTACACCTAAACCGTACAATAAAATTTAGAATACGAAATTAGAATTACATTTACGTAGCAAAGTTAATTTCTTTACAAAAAGAAAACGAGAACAATTTGTTGAAAAATTTATCTCAAGGAGTATTCAAAAGCTCAAGGATGCTCTTTTTACCGTGCTTCCTTAAAACTATGCAATTCCCAACACTTCCATTCTTTTCTCAAGGATGCTTTCAGACACTTCACATATCCTTTATAACAGGATCATACTGTGCATCCTAATAAACTGGAAATTTTATTCTCTTGTGTTTCGGAGAAACTTTCATCTAAACGTGTGTTTACGAAAAGAAATACTGTGTATACATACAATGTATTTACGTGTGAGGAAATAGTAATTGTTTGGTAATTTAAAGGAAATGTTGCGCAAACACGCAAACATATAGTTCTAAATAGTATTAAAAAAAATAAAATAATAAGTATGAAAGAATTGGTCAAGATCATCTTAATTAAGACAATTTTTGTTACGCCCGGTATATTTTATGGGTGGCTTGATTGTCGGCATATATACATATATAAAATAATAAACAAATGATTTTTGCATAGCAATTTACTCACTTCTTGGTTACCGAAATACGTTCCGTTTATGAAATCTCAAATAAAAGGAACCGAGAAAAAAATAATTTTCAAAAATGACCTAACACTCTTCCGTGAACTGGCATTTTTCGTGTTTTTATGCTTTGAGGATTTGTGTTCAGAGATTTTTCTCCTTGAGCTCCCAATATTTTAATACCATCTTGACGAAGGGATAAATTTCTATATTCAAATCCTCAATGAAAATATTTGATTTTGCACTAGTTCCATCAATATACGTACCTACTTCTTAGCATTTATGTCCTTGCTCCTTCAGATATAACTTCAATTCTATTTTTCATTGTCTTTTCTCGTCAAAGGAATTCCTCTTTATTTTTCAGACCTGAATATTGCTTTGAACCTCTTTTTTTGTACTGATATCATAAATGAAATCCCTTAGGATGTATGCAGATAGATACTAAGTTTCTTATCCTGTTAGTAAAACATTGTTGGATGGATTGGACACTTAAAAATGAATACATTAAATATTAAAAGACACTTTGGTTTTTTTGTGTCCGTCCGCATGTCTGTCTTCGAAATAATTCGAAAATACCGTGGCATGGAAAGCTGCAATTTTGTAGAATATGTGAACTCCTTCAAATTTAGATCTCATTCCGAAGTAAGTGAAATTGGGATTTAAGTATACAAAAATTCCAGATTTATGGATTGTTTGCATAGGTACGTACTAGAAAATGGCCAGTTCTAATTTTTCTTAATAATTTTCATTGCATCTCGTTGCATGGATTTGAACTAATGGTCCTTTTCTAATATTTTTTATAGATTTTGAATTTATCCTGTTGCATAAGGTCAATATCATGAAACATTTCTTTATTAAATGTAAATATTCCGCCAGCCTTAAAAGTCACTTCAATGTTGGTTTCGTAACAAACGATGAAGTTATTTTTATTATTTTTGGTATGTCCTGTAAAGTTAATTACAATTTGTCACATTATCATACTAATTTAATTTTTGATAGCATTTTGCTCAACTATCCACTGTGGCCTCCAGTATATTTGTTAAGAAGTTTATTTCCAAACTTTCAGCTAAATATTTTCATTTGTAAAAAGTCAAGGAAGGTGGTTCAGATTCATTTTTATTAAATATTATAAGAACATCTTATAGACCAGAGCAAAGTCGTTACATTTTTTGGCTTTGACGATTAGGAATACCAAAATAAAGGCTTGCGATTCTTCGGCTAAAGATTTGCGATAAGGAGTTGGGATCAATGTCAACAGCATATCACCGGTAGTAGAGCGATGGTGACAAAGTTTGGGTCATTAGTGACAGCTGTGACAGTTTTTTCTTGATCTATTTTTTTGGCTGCATCTCAAACTTTTCTTTTTACACAATAATTTGATTTACTGCTTTTACTTTTGGCAGTGGCTGCATTCAAATTGCCAGTCGATTCAATATTTATATTGGACCATTGTCAATAACTCATCACCATCTATATATTTTTCTTTCTAAGATAGTGACGTACGTTCGTTGATGAAATGATTTTGCGACCATTTCAGGCTGCGTAGGCTGTTGGGAAGAAGTCAAAACACAACTACCCCCTTGGGTTTGCAGTTATCAAGTGCGTCAATGGAAAGATGATTAAGTACCATTCAAACCGCAGCTTCAACGAAAGCATGCACATGCTATTGAAAAATTTGAAATCCTTGGAAGAAATGCTCTGAGTAAATCTAAAGCTTTAGCGTGTGCACCATCTGAACATCTGGTTTAAACTGTTTCCGTGCTAGTTTCATCCGTGTTCCAAATTCACCTGTACAGCTAACCAAACTTTACAGAGCAACCATAACAGACCGAGACATAAAAACAGATGCGCAGTATTTTTAGTTTACAAATTGCTTTTTTTTTACTCTCTAAAATATACTTGTATATCCTACCAGCTGTCACCTTTTGGAGAGTTTTACTTTTGTTTTTTATTGATTCTTTAATCGCTGGACTGATTCACTCCATATATTTTTCCAGGCGAAGAGAAGATGGCTTTCCCCATTTTCAATTTCCTGATAATTTTCATTTTCTTTCTAGACTTGGGATCTCTTTCCGAGGCGGCTTCATTTTCCCTACGATCTCTATAAATTACTTAATAAAACGAAAACAGAATTCTTACCATATACCCGACGACGGCGTTGCCTGGTAATAATATAGATACCTCAATCAGTGGGGGTGGGGGTGGGGTGGTCATAGATGCATAATGTCTAAGTTATTATCTGACTCGATTGCTCGATTCCGTACTCTAGGGTGTGAAGATACATATTTACAAATAAGAGATGGACAACATTATCATTAACTTCAAAAAAAGTTTTGAAAATCTACCTTTGGTACAGTCAGTTGACTCATATATGAAACATGGAGAGGCATTTGTAGAAAATTATAAAAATGTTTTCAATGAAGACATTTCCACCTTACAGGCTGAAACATAAAATAAATAATATGTTCCACACAACAAGAGCATTATAGTAAATTTGGAAAGACTGAAAACAGAAATTAATAAAGACTTCTGCCCAAATTTATACAAGTAGCTGCAAACAGCTCTGGGTATTCCTGTCAGATCGGCCAGCTGTGACCGGAGCTTTTCTAACAAGTTAAAACTTGGTTAACAGCAACTGCTTCAGGAGAGGCTTTCGAACATAGCACCCATATTGAAAATGAGATATGTAATTAAAACCAAACTAACAGCGCAACAGATCGTAAACTAAAGCGCATACAGAGTTTAACTATCTCTTTATTAGTACTTAATAAAAACGTAAATAAATAATTGATCTAAAATGTTTATCTAACTTCAGACCTGTAAAGTACTTAAGTACATAATACTTCAGCTCTTGTAAATTATTTAAATACGCCTTCTAGTAATAAATATTTTATGGTATTTCGTAAATGGAAACCTCATCCAGTTATTTAGCTGGCTATAGATTTGTCAAAATTTCTGATTTGAGTTTTCGAAAGCTCTTGAACCTTATTCCAGTACCAGTACCTGGACTTGTACTTGAAAATTTTTAAGTACCAATACCAGAACTTGTACTTGTATTTAAAAGATTTGATTTGAAATATGGGTCCTGGGTTCGTGTATGGAACTTGAGAATTCTGATTTATTTTCCTTAATAAATGAAAGAAGCAATGGAGGGGATGTGGAAAAAAGTTTCTGTTAATTAAATGACACCACTTTCTTTTATTTTTCTTTTAACTCGTGCAAATTTTGTGTTATTTTTCTAATAAACATGACTTCCAATGATTTAAGAAAAATTTAAATCGTGTTGGATGTTTGGAGTGGACTGTAAGGAGAAGATGAATACCGTTTGGGTTCATTGGGATTAAAGAAAAGACTGCAATTTCACTCTAATCGATTTTCACAATAATTTAAATGTCCGACTAAAACTATTCGTAAATACTCGACGCAATAAATATCACTCGATCGCCGAATGTTGACTGACTATCAGTAATGCACCCAGGATTTGGCTTTGGTAGGGTACCATAGGTGTCCCAAGTCATAAGGAGTCGGAAAAATAGGGCTCTAAAGTCGCGACCTGCACCCATATGAGCACTTAAGGCCTGCTATTGTATATTTAAAGGTTTTACTTTATTTTATCGGACATTGTAATAATATACGGACTACATTTTACACATAATTTGTAAATTATGTTAAAACAAACTGACATTCTGGAGTTCTGGAGGGGGACCGATTCCGTTCGTCCCCTCTTGGTGCGCCCCTGCTGACTATACATAGTTATCCAAAAATTGATTGAATGCTGATGACTTATACTAACGATTATAAACGATGTACAATCTCCCCGGATGCTCAATAACATTCAACGAGAATTATAATAAAGAATGGGAAACAATTGAAAACTGTTCGTTTTGCTTCTGACCTTAACATCGCAACCTCGACAAAGACTGCCATATCTCAAAAGATTTTCTTATTAAAATCGCCCCGACTGTGCACATGTACCTGCATTTGCAGTAGATTAAAAGTGCTGATCTAAATTTTTTGATTTCTTGGAAGCAGAGCTGAGGTTTCACGAAGGAGGAATACATATCACACAAAAGTAATGACGTGATGTCTGGGACTTGTAAAATGATCATTACATTATGAAAAATTAATTAATTTATGAGTATTATTTTATTTTTTATGTGCAGAGCTATTTTTGCGGAAAAGATGTTCTCGAAATTAGATTATGTTTCTTGTGGGTTCTTTGACTTACTCCCTGTACTCTTTACTCTCTTATATTTATTCAAGAAGGCATTTTTTTTGTATTCTCCGGTATATAGGAAAAGTTAAAAAATGTTTATTTGTTATTTCATTACACAACCCATAAATTTTTTTTTTATTTTTCTCACTTTATTGGTTTTCTTTCATTTTTTCATTTCTTTTCTTTAATTTCATTTGTTTTTCAAGTCATTCAATTTCGCTATTTGGGACCTGTTGATGAGTTAAAACCAAGACTCGAAACTTGTCTCCCAAAATAAAATGGGTTGTGTGACGAAATAACAAATAAAAATTTTTTAGCTTTTGCTATATACCGGAGAATCCAAAAAAATGACATCTTGAACAAATATGTATAAGTATGACCCAGTAAAAAATCCCTGTTTTTGTTTCTATACTATCTGTAACTTTAGAAACTTTATGGTTTTCTTAATATATGCAATTTTATTGGCTCTAGGCATTATATCAACATCTTGTAAGTGCTCAGAGCAATGCATTAAAAATTTCGATCAAAAGCTGGGAGAACTCATGAGCTGGTATACTTCGCAAATAAAATATTTGTTAAAACCTATGTACGCAAGTTGAGCGACCTGGCCCACCCCAGAAAAAAGTCCAATTTACGGCAATGCTTGGGGCAGATTATTAGTTAATAAACTGGATAATAAAGGTCCCAGTACAAAGCCTTGGAACACATCACAGCGGAACAGGGAGGAGACTGAATATAGATGACCTTACTTTTGCTCACTGCTGCCTATTACATATTCAAAAGAGTACTCAAGAATCCAATAGCAAATTTTGAAGTTTTCATTACAGTAAGTCATGTTGGATACCTACAACAATCGAAAGATTTTGAAAAATCAGCATGATTAATATACCTGTGTGATCCTGATCCAATGAAACATTAATCTCAGAATTTACCGAAACCTGAAAATTACTTAGGAGATCCCTGGTAAAAGTAACCCAAATCACGGGAAACTGCTTCTTATGTATAGCAACTACAACTGCAGTCTTAAAAATGTAACGTATAGTTAGGTAGTACCTTCATATTATTACTTTAACCTTAGAATTATAATTTTACATATGTGTAGCCCATTTGCAAATATCCATATTTTCCAAATAGAAGTTCAACCAAATATTCTATAAAAGAAATGTCCCCTATACCTGAGATCATAATAATATATTGCAAAGCTGATTCCATCACACAATATTCTAGCTTTGACAAATTAGATCTGTTTCAAAACTAATCATGTCCTGGGTACATGCAGTGAATGCAAAACTATTCATGTCCGTTGTATCCTCTATAGTCGAGGTAGATTAAAGCGGGAATACATTTTGAGTAAAATCACAATCAAGATATTATGTAGGCAATATAACGACAAAATAGAAAATGTTACCCTAAATATGAAATTTGAATTCTTCACCAGCAAACGTTTTTTCTTAAAACAAAACAAAAAATAAGAACGGTAATTGAGCCAAGGTGAGCAATTTTATAAATCCGATTTTAGAATTATTTAAGTTATCTACCATTAAAGCAAAAACTTTCTTAGATTTCACTCGATATTTTATAAATAGGCCTAAGGCCCAAGGAAGCCATGTCCAAAAACTTTTTATAGAAGGATTTTGGAGGCGAATTCTATAGAAATGTAATCGAGAAGAGAAGGAAGGTTGGAGCACACCTGTCGAACCAACGGAAGTAAATTGGGCAACGATATGTTAAAGTTTTGAAATGAAGTTTTTCTTATGATAAATTTAATAAAAATAGAGATTACTCTTTAGGATATAAATTAATTTAATAAAATCTACAATTTTTTCTATCATTGATATTTTTGTTCATGTGAATTACAATAACAACAAATTGAAGATATGTAGGTTTGTTTCAAATCTAATCATGTCCAAATTCAATTATTAATTTTTTTCGATTCTAGACTTATTTGAATAGAAATATATTCATAATTTAACGGTCATTAAGGTACTTTAAGCGATGACAAAAGCTCAACTTATTGTAGGAATTATTAAGAGAACTAGAACTTTTCATATTTTTAATACTAAGGTAATTGCAAGAATGTATAAAACCAAAATTCGTAAGAAAAATGTTTATGACGATTCGTATCCTTAAATTTTTTATTATTTTTTATTGATTTTTCATTCTTTTTTTTCTATACTTTTGCTTGCAGTTGAAAGAAACATGCGTGAGTTAGATCTTTGTACATACGTATAACAGGGTAGGATTATTCCTATGAAATTGTTTGCTGATTACTTTAGAGCTGTGTACAGTAATGATACTGCTTATCGTAATGTTACAGATTTTACGTGTTCGTCTTCTCTTGACTTCGGTATAGTCTGCTTGACAACCAGTGACGTACCGTAATGCTTAAAGAGCTTAAATTCTAGTACCAAATCTGACACTGAATTTTTATGCACTTTTCTAATGAAAAAATCAGCTGACAATTTGGCATATCCTTCAACTTCAATTTTTAATTTATCATTACAAACAGGGATTTGTTTTTAAATACTTGGAAATACTCTTTCATTACACCGATATTTAAATCTGGGCAAAAGTACGAAATAAAAAATTATAGAGGTTGCTCTGTTGAAAAAAAAACCAGACTGTTGACTAGCGTGGATTTATTCGTGGACCATCATGTGTGGCTAATATAAATCGTGTTTCACATTATGACGGCTGTTGAAAAGTCGTTCCAAGCTGATGGTTTTTACATGAATTTTTGTAAAGCGTTTGATATGATATTTTTCTTATTTTATGTAAACTTGGTATACTAGGATTTCACTCGCCGAAGACGATAGAGTCTGGCATCCTACTCTTTTAAGTAAACTTCAGGTATTAGACCTTATTTTCTTAAAATAGATTAAAAGTTCAATGCAAGTTGTATTGGACGGACTTACTTCTTACCCTTTTATAGTCCATGCCGGTATACCACAAGGTTCATTCTCTCCCCTGCTATCTTCCTCATTTTTGTTAATAATCAGCTAGATATCACTTTCAATACTATTTATAGTTTTGTAGATGACAACATCCTTGATTTCGTGTACTAGTCCGATTCTATAGCTGATAACTGTGGGAATGTTATAATTGACAAATGAAGCCACATATTTAGTTCACTGACTCATGACTTTTTAGTACAATACTCGTTTGGGGTAATCGAATCGGGTCTTGTTTAATGCTTCCAAAACGCAGTATTATCTGTTATCACTCAAATCTACTCCAACACCCGCTCAACCCATTTCCGTCGATGGAGAAAATATTTCGAGATAGCCATCTCTAAACATCTTAAGCATTGAAATATCCAACAATCTTAATTGCTCCAATCATATTTTTGGTATTGCCAAAAATGCGATGAAATGGCTGGACTTTTTGCAAATATGAAAAACACAAATATTTTAGTTCATAAGACTTGGCGTAAGTCTCATATCACAGGACTGGATTAGAATATGATTCCCATACTTGTGGAGAGGCTGGACGCGTTATACAAAGTCTGACTTATTAGCGATGACATATCAATAGCAATTATTGATTCCCTAGAGCACCGGAGTAATGTCGGATGGCTATCTCTCTTTTATCGCTGCTTCTGTGGCTACTGCTCTGCGGAATTCTCTATCACGCTTATAGAATTCTTCATATGTGCCCCCACACGGGCTGTAACCCGAGCTCACCCTTACTACTAGTAGTCAAATTCGGCAATACTGTGTAACTCCGCTAATCCTTCATAAATAGGACGGTACGATTATGAAACAGTTTGCCATCCTCTGTTTTTTACTTGACTCAACCCAATACTCCTCAATTCTCTAGCCCTTCTTGCGTTGCTACCAAGGCTGTGCTACGGCACCATATAGTACCTCAACTTTGGCAACATCATAAAACAAAAAGAAAAACGAAAAATTAGTAATACCCCCTTCATGAAAATTAACGCTAATTCTGGTGTTCCTCAAGGTAGCCACTTAGATCTTCTGCTGTTGTTTCCTTTCCTGTTCTTAATGATATAAATATTAAAGAAGTTTACAATTTGTAAATGTGTGATGTTTACTGACGGTTGGATATTCTTTCGGAAATTCTATTCTGTAGATGATTTTGTATATATGATAAACATTGGTAAATGAAAGAGACACTATGACATTTCATCGGTTATATCCAATCCGATAGTTTTTAATTATCTCTCCCTAAGATTTCTCAAATGAATGACCCATGGGGGTTACACATTATACTAAATTGAGTTACATGCCACATGTTGAGCTTATAGTTTATAAGACTGATATAGTTTTAAGATTCCTTAAACGTAAATCTACAGTTTTTTAGATATTTTCGCACTCTTAGATAGAAAGTATATTCGCTTGTCCTGCAGTAAGCGGTTCTGATAGTACTTGGCCTGCTCGTAGAACGTATCTTCAAAAGCAGTATTATCCTTCAAGTAAAATTCTGAAATTTTAATTTTGCTGAGCCATAGCTTCGAAATGGAGAGGAGGAGCTGGAGAAAAATTTATAGAGCATTGAAAAGGTCCAATGATTATTAATCTAACAATTTTAAATCATCATCATACATTCCAAAATATCTTATCGGTAACCGTTAGGATTTCCCCTTCCCCAGAAATACAATTTTTTGCTTGCTTAATCATTACCCATCCATAGCCTTCGGGTGTAACATCACAGGCAGGTCACCCAGCATATTACTAATCACAGAAAAAATTTTGGTAATCACGATCCTATTTCCAATTTTTTCGTTATTTTTAACAAATTTTTAACAATTGTTGATATCACTATGCCAAAAGATAATTTTAAGTCCTGTATTTTTGATAATTATAGAAGTGTCACTCTTCTTAGAAATAAATAATAAATTAACTAAATCTTTGTAGGATAATGTAATAAAATTTTTTATGTCTTATCTCTTAACGTAGTAGACTTATATATGTATGAGATACCCAGCTTATTCCATATACATTTTCCTTATGTGTTTATTGCTAAGAGAGCCTGGTCGCTAAACCAGTATAAGTGTAATGCTGATCCATTCGAGACATGCACACATACCTGCAGACTTTCTAATTTATGGATATGTAAAAATTTTCAAGAAGCAACATTGACAGATGAAATCTAAAAATCTTTACTCAATTCCAATTAAATATTATTAAAACCTCAATTGAAATATATATAAACCCTGAGAAAAAAAAATCACAAAACTCTACAGACTAAATATAAACGTGCTAAATTTAACGACGATTAAGAGCGTAACGGCACCGTAAACTTAATACTAACGAAATTTAATTCAGTTTTCAACCTAATCTTTAACAAAATCCTCACGGTTTTGTTCTTTTCTACGCTATATAAACGTAGTTCTGTGGCGGCAGCAGCATACATACAGTCACAGTTCAGTGCATTTCAGTAAACTGAATGAAAACTATTTAAAATTCAAAACGCGACTGAAAAAGTTTCGCCACTTTTTTTGCACGAAATTAACGTGCTTAGAGTGCATTGTATAGATGTGAATGAACGGACCAAAACCTATGTGTGAAGTGGATGTAAGTAGTCAAGCACGCAACATTGACCAGTGGTCAAGATTCCCACTGCAAGGGGTTCAGATTCAGAACCACAGAGCTGACCGCCTGCCTACATGGTCAATAGAATGACAATGACCGTGCAGCGTGTGCACTCTTGATTGTAACACCAGCACCACATCGCCGATTGCTAGTCACTAGCTAATCGCGTTTGTGGTTTTGTGAGGACTTTCAATTTTTTTTTAAGTTCTCTCCGGATTGCGTGCCGGAATTTGATGGTTTGATATCATCACAACAACATAAGTTCGGAATTTATGCAAATACCCGAAGAAAGGTGCCGTTAACATTAAACACCTTTGCGCTGGACATACATACATATTATATTAAGCACCGGATTAACAACGAATGGGAAAGTATTTAATGCAAGACGATGACCAGTCGATGTATGCCACATTTCAGACCTACACGAAACGAAAGTAAACGATATTCTTGCCTTAAGTAAATATATTTCACCGTAAAAATTCTTTAGTGGCAAATATCGGGGTCAATGATTTTTCAATTTGTCACCTTAAGTGATTTTAATAACGAAGGATTTGGTACGTGGGTGTCTGGACTTGATTAAATTATGGTATTGCTTTTGAAATCATCGAATATGATTCAACAGAGGTTTTGGTAAAAATATATAACGGAAATAATTTAAATTACGCTTGTGCTTTTATCAACTTAAAAGGACTGTGGCTCTGTATACGTGCATTTCATATGCATGACGCAGTAGAATTTAAAAATTAGCCAACAACCCAATAGATTGCTGCTAAGGATCTTGAAGCATCCTATTTTGCTTTTTTTATGAGTGTCAATAGATATAGATCGTGGTCATGAGAAAAACTTGTAATTAGTCTAAAACCAATCACAATATACCCTAGATAAAAATACAAGTGATTTAGACCATTTTCGATTTCAGTACCTTAAGAGGAAAAACACACGGAGCGCTTATAAGATCAGTCTTGCGTCCGTCCGTAAGTTTATCCCAGTCACTTTTTCTCACACAGGAGCAAATGAGATTACAACAAGATTATAACAAATCTACTATTTGAGCTAAAGCTAAACTACAAACTTTAATCTTAGAATTTCCTTCCAATTCAGATACTAGCGAAATCTGTAGGCAATCAAATTTACTATAGATAGGTTTGTGTCGTCTTTTCACTAAAAGGGAGAAAAGTCTAAAAAAATTAGCCCAGACTTAGACCACAGACAAAGTTAGAGACATCTAGCGTAAATGACAGAAACCCAACATGCGACAAAACCATACAAATTAATGAATATTTGCAATTAAAAATAAATTAAAAATGTTTAACGAGAATTAACTCCCCCGGTTTTTTTCCAAATTGTTAAATTTACTATTTAGTTTTATTTCAACAATTTCCAATGAAACATAACAATTTTTCGTAGGTGAAATATCGGGAGAAAAAAACAAGTATATACTATGAGAGCCAAATAAGTAAAAAAAAACTCAACTAGTTGAATTTACTAATTGACCTTGTAAGCGGCCCTCTAAAGTCATAATTGGTTCTATGTTGTGGAATATAAAGCAGTTGCCGAGCACGAATATTTCTTTCTGCTGCATACACATTAATCAAATACAAAAAAATCATACAATTCACCTTATTGCTTAAAAGATCCGTAATTAATAAAATTTCAGCTATTTTTCGTCTTGCTTGGATAGATTTGAGGTCCATAAATATGCACCTAGCTAAATATTGCGGACAATGTCGTTGCCAACGGATTTTGTTAGAAACATATTTTGTAAACTTTTTTTGAATAGACTCCAACCTGGAGTCATAAGATTGCATATTAGAATTCAAGACTAGCGGTGCATATTCTAACACAGAACGTACCAAAGTAATGTACAAAGATTTAAACGTAAATGAGTCCGGAAAGTCCTGAGAGTTACTATGTACAAATCGAAAGGTTTCTACTAGCTTTGGCGGCTATGTTTACGGAAAATAAATTTCTTATCAAATATTACGCCCAAATCCAGCACCTCGAAGACCCTCATAACCTTATTGCCATCTATGTTGTATTTCATCAGCAGAGGCTTACGTGAGCAACCAAATGACATACTTAGTATTTGGAAGTATTTAGACTAAAATAATTTTCCTTTAGCACTTATAAATGCTATTTAATTCAGATTGAAGTGATTTCGAATCATTAGCATTTGGAATTTAAGCAAACTGTTTCATATCATCTGCATACAGAAGATATTTACAGGCAGAGAAACTTGATATATAATAGGAATGGAATTGGACCCAAGTGGCTACCTTTAGGTACACTACATACTTGACTTAGGTTCTATAATATATGAAAAATGTCTATCTATTCTCACTATTAATAAGCCATTTATTTAAAACACTTGAATCTACTCTAAGAGTTTAGAGTGAACACCAAGAGCATCTAGTTTTTTTATTTATATCATATGGGTGACTCTATCGAATACCTTCGGTATACAATACATCAACTTGTCATGGTAGATCCGTTATTCATAAAGCCATGCTGATATTCTAAATTCTTATAAGAGGAAACATTTTGTATTTGACTACGGCATCAAAAAGTTTCGGAATAATGCATAATTTAGTAATGGTTCGATAATTCTTAATATCCTACTTATCTCCGTCCAGGTTTAAGGATTTGAGTGATATTTTAGCAATTGCCAGTCGATAAGGATAAATTCAAAATGCAAAGCAATGGAAACAATAAGGAATGACGGCACCTTTTTAACAGAATGAAGCAAATTGATTATCATCGTGCACAACTAACGATCCCAAGTGCATTGTCGAATTGATATTATAACTGGAAGAATTTAGGATTTCCGCTGAATTATCAAATACGTTTTCATAGAAATGTACAAAAAGCTCACATGTGTATTGTGTGTCCGCAGCAACATGTCATTAAAACTCATTATTCTAGGGAAACCTATTGTTTATTTTTTACTATTGACAAACGACCAGAATACCTTGCTATTCTGCTTAATACTGGTTTCCATGGAATTTATGTATTATTTACAAAGAAAAAGATGAAGGAATTCAAATTCTCTACACAACCACTTGCTTTCACATTACTTTTTATATACTTTCTGTGTGCTTTGTTTTTTGGAATTTATTGCCTTATCATACTCTTTAGAGAACCACCTAGGATGTCTATGATTGATCTGCTTAACCCTAGGAACAAAAGAATCGCAAGCTTCATAATGTAGGTATATCTAATAATTTTAAACTACTACGTCATGGATCAAACCTGCAGAAAATATTGGACCAATTAACAAATTGGACCAAGTTTTCACTATTTCTTAGACCTTGGCCTCACCAATACGACTGGATCCGATGATTTTAAAAACACTTCCATATGTCAGATATTTAACTTCCGATCCCTTTTTCTTTGACACCTTGAACGGGATCATTAAAATTTGACAAAATGTTGTTTAACAACTGCTCTTGTTTTGCTCTTTAATTAGATACTTCGCTCTCCTCGAATTTTCCTGCAGCGTTCCCATCAATTGTTCTATTATGCTAGGATTTTTTTTCTATTTGACTTAAATTCTTCGCGCATGAACAAAACATTTTCATTCGAGTTTCACAGCATAATCAACAAGTTGTGTGAAAACGTCTTCCGCAAGATCCAACACAGGGGAACCCGACTTCATTACGGATTTCTTTATTACACTTTTTCCAATTCATGCCAATGCCGATATACCATATCGTTTGTTAGCCTTTGCTCTGATCACCGTGAGATTGACAAGTATCAATACAATTTTATAATCCTAGGTTATATAGAACTTTTAAATTTTTCGAAAAATTTTCATTTTAAATTTTTCCGCACAGGTGATAACGAGAAATGTTCACTATATGTATAGGACACCAATTCAATTTCTTTAATTCAATTTAAAAGACCTTTTCTGCAGCGCTTTTTAACACAACTCTATTGCGTGATAAACATCTTACTCTTAATGGTCATGGAGAAAAAATTGTGAGATTTTCAAGGTTCCGTTAATTGTGAAACCACCTCATCCGGGACCTTACGTGGAAATGATTATTTAACCTACCTCGCTAAATCTAACAACAAGAGCTAATGAATTAACTTCAAAAGGCTTCCCAACCCCTTGTTTAGTTTTGACCCAATTTGTTTAAAAATGTATGGAATTTACATGAATTCCGAATGTTTGTCAAAGAGACAGTGTACTGTGATTATACAGTGTTGAATTTTTGGCTACACTTGTAACAAATGGCTACTTTGGACAACTTTTGGCTATAGAGGTAACCCCCTAATAGTTTGACTAGGCTAAAGAGTTTTGGAACACGTGCTGAAAACATACCCAACATTTTTTATTTATTTTAATTCTCACTGTAGTAGTGTAAAATGCTGTCTGAACTCACCTTTTATTGTAGCCGATAGCGATTTGAAAGGTCTTTGGATTTCCGGGCTCACATATCGTCGCAACATTGTTTGCCCCATCCGCTTAATCAGCCTTGCCACCCTAAAACAAATGATTGTGTGATAGAATAAATAAAAAAAATCCCTTTTTTTTGCGTTTCGTTTGTACCGAAGAATACCAAAAAGGCTTACTTGAACAAACATAAACTTTACCTGGTAAAAAATACATGAAATTATATTCATTGCGAATGAAGAAATGTATTTTTTTTTCTTTTTTTTTTTTCTTTTTTTTTTATATTATTAAGCCAAGCTCAGGGGATACCCTATGATGCAAAGCACAGCATGGCAGGAATGAGATAGGGAAAGGATTAGGGGATGTGAGGAGAGTGGCGGAGGTGCCGATGTGTGTCGCCCTTAAACTTCCGCAGATTGTATGCCGGAGGAAAAACAGAAGATGGTAAGCTGTTCTACATTCGCACTGTTCGGGATAAAAAAGCATCACGGAATTTTACTGTACGGCCGAAAGTAATTTGAAGGGTTAAAGGATGTGCGCGGTTTGCAGCGCGAGTATTGCGTGCGGGAGTCATTCTACAAGGGACTAGACTAGATATTTCATCAGAACATTGACCATGCATATAGCGATAAAGGAGCGAAAGGCATTCAACATTGCGGCGGTGCTCGAGTGAGTCGATATGACAAGTTATTGCCAAATCGCCAATGAGCTTGAAGGCTCTCTTTTGGACAATATCCAATGAAGCTAAGGCTGTGCGACCAGCCCCGGTCCATATATGGGAGTTGTATTCCATTCTAGGTCTAATGTAGGACTTGTAGAGGAGCGCTAGATTTGACGGGCTGAAATATTTCTTACACCTTTTCAGAAATCCAAGACATTTCGATGCTTCTTTGGCAACAGAGAAGATGTGATCTGTCCAGTTTAACTTACTGGAAATATTAATGCCAAGAATGCTTAGTGACGGTGAATCAGAAATTAATGCTCCATCAAAAGAAACGGGTGTGGTTAAGTTATGATCTTGTTTTAATAAGATGAGACAGCTTTGAGTCTTAGATGCATTGAATTCGATGCGATTCGCTTTGCTCCAAGCGAGGATACTGTTTAGATCGTTATTCAATGATCTAGTCATGCAATCTCGTTTAACACATGCGGCATTCCCCCTGGATTCCGCAAGAGTGTCAAAGGAGTAAGCGAAATCAAGAGTACTGTCATCTGCGAAACTATGGATGGGATTGAAAGTAAGGGAAAGCAGATCATTAATGAAAACTAAAAAGAGAAAAACTAGAAAATATTCAAGGCTAAATAAAGATGTTGAACTAATTAAATATTTCTTTTAACTTTATTAGTAAATTGTTTTGCCCCATATCATACAAGAAATGTAATGTCTGGAAATCTAGGTTCATGGTAATGAAATTTTCTTCTATTGTTGTTTAGTTGTTTTTTAATAATAAAGGCCGCAACTTTAACTGCATTTATTTCAAAGCACATTTTTGCATATGGGGCAAGAAAGTATTCAGGCGACGATATGTGCTTTAGCTTTGAACTTATTAGCACTGACCCATAGCTGCTCAGGAGCTGAAAAATTCTTTTATCTTAAAAAAAAAAAAAATTAAATATAGACCGATTAAGTTATGATGTGATTAATAGTTATATTCTACTTAAACAGTATATCAAAGATAAAATCTAAGACTCAGACTCAGCAAAAGTTTCAATTCAGATACCAGCAAAATCTGTAGGCAATAGAATTAACTAGATAGGTTTGTGTCCTCTCTCTACTGAGTGTGAGAAAAGTCATATGAAATTAGCCTAGACCTAGACCACAAACTACATTACAGACATCTAGCGTAAAACATGTGCCAAAACCATCCAATTGAAAATGAAAACTGAATATTTGCAATTCAAATAAATTAAAATTTGTTAACGAGAATTAACTCTCCTAATTATTTTTGTACACTAATTGTTAAACATACTATTTTATTTTTGATTTCAAGAACTTCCCTTGATTTTAAGGGCAGACCTATGGATTCTTCTGCTCAGCTCCATAGCTGAGCCATTCCTTGCCAGAGTATCAGCTGCATCGTTTACTCGTATATCACTATGGCAAGGCATCGAGCAGAAAATGAATTTGTGATTAGCATCAAATTTCCTATACGGAGATGCAACATGTGCCTGATCGGCATAGATGTGCTGGACAATTTTATTTAACAGCTTATTTTTTCGTACTTAATTTTCGTTCTAAATTTTCATTGTTTATTTTTAATTTTTTTTTTTCATTTCGTCTTCTTTTTTCCTTTCCCTTTTCTTGTAACACTCTTTTTATATATGATAACATCACACATATAACGTTCAATCCAACATGCAAACAAAACAAAACCTTTAGTCAATTGAACAAGAATACTTTTATGAGCAATAATTCAGCAAATTAAAATGCAATGAAATACACTTTTTACCCTGCCACCGTAATGAATGCATAACATTATGTCCTACAACCTAGAAGCAAAGTTTTCCTGTGCATAAATGTAGAATGAATGCCCCATAAGAAAAAAGGAAATATGATCAGAAGTAAAACATCATCTCTGATGTATATGTACCATAAAATTTATACTCCTCGCTGAATAACTTTACCAGCTTTTTACAACTCACTTCTCAAGGAATTATGGTAATTGCAAAGAGAGTTGTAAAACTCATATCGATGCGGTCCCATCGTCATAAAAATATGTTTTTCCTCGTGCACCGCACTTGTTTTCGAAATACTAAGAATATTCCTGAAAAAGTAAGCACATTTTGTAAACACGTTTAATATAATTTGAGAATGAATGGCCTGATCCTTGTATTCTTAAATTAATCAGTTCAGGTTAACTCATTCTTATATTTTTTATTGTTCGGTATACATGCAAACGTTACAAAGTACTCTTGGGATGCGTACACAACGAAGAGATGCAAGGGTATATCAATAATTAAGAAATAAAATGCTTGCCGCTATCAGCGGCAGGGTGCAGTGTATCTTCATCTCACCTCGCTCAACTCTTGATAGAGCTTCGCCTCGCTTCGCCTCGTACGTAAGCTAAGTCAGTTCTTAATCTAGAAGAACGTGTAAATATGGCCAGCGCTGCCTTCTACACGTGCAAGGGAATATTTGGCAGAAACTGGGGATTAAAACCCAACGCGGTACTGTGGATGTAGACAGCCATAGTTCGGCCCATCCTCTGCTATGGCTCCACAGTCTGGCGGACAGCACTGACGAGGAAATGAAACCTGGGTGTGCTGTCAAATATCCAGAGGGCAGCTTGTATGGGAATAACTGGAGGTCATGACCCATTGCCGCTGGACCTTTATTGCAGAGGTGTAGCGACAAGTGCTGCCAGGCTCAGGGCGGGGTGTTGTTGGATGCAGAGGTGTATCGGGCACTCCAATATACACCAGAAGAAAGACTGTAGCGAATGCAGGGAAGAAACAGATTACCAAGTACCAATCTTGACTTTTGGTGAGGGTGTCAATGCAATGATGCCCACCAGGAGTGACTGCGATGGGAAACAGATGGTCGCAGCAACCGACCATTCTATTTTTACGGATGGTTCCAAGACTGTGCGCGCACAGGGACTAGAGTACAATCCAGAGAGCTCTAGTTGCACGAGTCTTATAGGCTTCCTGACAAATGCAGTGTTTTTCAGGCAGAACTAGTATTTATCTGGCGGCAACATTGGTATCCATGTGGAGAGAGCCCTCACGGCATATATGCATATATACTGATAGTTGGATAGCCATCCAGGTGCTGGATGCTGTGCTGGTAAAATTCAAATTATTGCAGTTATGCAAGATTAGCCTTGAGGTATTGGCTGTAAAGCACAAGATGACCTTATACTGGGTATCTGGCCATAAAGATATCGCTTGTAACGAGATAGCTGATGATTTGGCTAAACAGGGCTCTGAATTAGATAGCACGTCAGCGGCAGCTTATGTGAGGATCCCAATCGGAGCTAGGAAGAGGAAACCATCAGGGTCGTCTACCAAAAGGCAAACCTCCGGCGGACCAGCAGGGTAACCTGCCATATTGCGAGGCAATTGTGGCCAGCATATGACAGGAAAAAAACAAGGGAGCTGCTTAATGGCAGCAGAACAAAACCCAGAAATCTAGTAGGGGTCATTAGGGATAACTAGGCCATAGGTAACCATGTTAGAAGTATATCGGCGAACGATTTCTGCAGGAGCTGTTAGGATTCGAAAGAAATCGAATCCGTGCAACACGTGATTTGCGAATGCCCCGCTTTGGTGAATAAAAGAAGTAGGCTATTGGGTAGCTGAGAGAGCTGCAAAACAAAGAATTATTCAGACATATCCTGAATTATCTGAGAGGAGCAGAATGAATCTAGGTAAAGAGTCTTGGAGATATCCTGGGATCCCTAAGGAAAGCATGATGGATCTGGGGCGGCTTTAAAAGGTTATCCCACGGGCCCTAGAGCACAATGGATCCACTAGAAGTCTAAGTGATGCAGGCTAGTTGTCTTTCTGCACCGCTCTTACCTAACCTAACCTACTTTTACATTGATATTTGTCAGCATGCTTTTTTTTCGAGAAAATATAGGTTGAAGTTTTCAGAAATATCACCCAATTGGACTCAGCTCATATTGACGCATGCGAATCTACCCTTTGTATGCGTATTAGGCTTGTCTCGTTTTGGTAAAATGTAATAGGATATATATTGAAACTCAGAGGGGACAAATGCGCACATAACTCAGAACTATAAAAAATGGAGTTATGTACCTATTTCCAGACTTCCAAAAGGTTTTTCTAGTGCGTCGTCAATAACTTCAAAGGCATGGTAATAGTTAATCATCATTATAGAGGTTTAATTTAGAGTACTTGTCTTATAATATTCGGCGGGTCGTTTATAACAACCGATAAAAGCAGCAAGCCCATAATCGATCCTTGTGGTACACCTAAATTCGTTAACAAGAACTTTGACTATAAGAAATTGCGTTCGACCATTTTAATTTTGTTGCAAATATAAGATGCACGAAGAGAATGAAAAATTGTTGCCCAACTTATTACAGTCGACCTTGTCGAAGGCCTTAAAAATGTCCAACAGCCGAAAACTCTATAATTGCTTATGATAACCTATTTTTCACCCCAAGGAGAACATTGAGTAGATATGTCTGCAGTATTTTTCAAGAGAACTATGGTGCAGCTACATAGCAGCCACCTCACCTGCGCAAACAACTTATATAACTCAATCTGTACTGAATATAAACTGAATTGTAAGCTTTTCAAATATTTTAATTGACTTATAACTCTACACTAGATTTTATTTTATAGCTACATAAAATTTTATAGTTACATAAAATTTTATAGTTTCGTTCAATAGAAATAAAGGAAATCAGAATTTGTAAAATATTGATTTGTAAATCGATCAACAGACATAAAATTTTATAGTTACATAAAATTTTATAGTTTCGTTCAATAGAAATAAAGGAAATCAGAATTTGTAAAATATTGATTTGTAAATCGATCAACAGACTTGTTAAAGACAAACCCTATGCACTTACAGAATATTCCTACTACAAGAATATCGACTTATATCTTCGCGCCAAAGGCTTATGTTCTCATTTATAAAAGAAATTTTTATCCTCTTTAGGAGTAGGAAATTGTGGATTTTACATTAACACTGAGCTAGCTCAAGCCTAGAAATTTGGCTGGGTGGCTTGGATGAGTTAGATGTCACGTTTTTCCCGCCTTATGAATTCGTCCAACTTTTTTTCCTAACTGGTATGTAGAAAGAAAATAAGCATCAAATAGGGATTTTACCGCCTAACCGCCAATATATCCCAATATATTTTGTTTTTGTTTTAAAGAATTAATTATGAGCTACTTGGATAGCATACATATATTAAAAATTACTGCAACTATGAAATACCTACATATTTGCGAGTTGGCATCCAGAATTCAAGTCTTTTGCAAACTTTTATTTTATTAAAAGCTCGCGCTTTTGTCATTGCCCATCACAGCATGGTATTGTTCCCCCTCCCCGTATATTATTCAAGGGGGAACTTTTTTATAGTAATTATAAGCCTTTGTTGATATGGACACTTTCGCAAATAACCCTAAAAAAGTTTTAAAATTACATGAAAAACTTTGCTTCCGTAATCCATCTATTCCACTTTCCTCCTCCTGTGCTAAAACATTTCCATCCCAGATGCATGAAATGACTGAGAATCCACAGAAATTTCACCGTACATTAAACTTTTCTTCCACTGGGAAATCATCAAAATTTCGTCACTTTCTCCACTTGAAAAATGAAACCTACTTATACCATAAGTAATATTCTACTTCATACAGATATAGCTATCACTTGCAGTTGGGAGGAGTGGGCCATATCTTAATGCCAAAGTGACACAGAATTTGGCAAACATCCAAGGTACTTTTCTTCCACCCACGCTTAACCTACTGCTCTGAATATGAATGCAATATTGAAAGCGAACTGCAATTTGGCAGTGGCTTTTACCTTTTTTGCATTGGTATTTCATTGCACAGCCCCAGACTGAAAATGTTCTCCTGCTTTTAATTTACGCCGCTCTTTTGGCTGGCCAACTTTATGTAAACATGGACTTATGAATAAAGGACTGACTGACTTTAGTTTCGCGGTTTTCAAAGGAATCCATCCAAAAGAAAATTTTTAAATCATCGAAAGCAACTGTTTATATTTGCCGCATTATATATACACATACAATGGGATGACAGGTAGGTTGTACTTATGCAGTTTACTATCGTGAAAAGTAACTAACTATAGACTGGTGCAAAAACAGTCAACAAACTATCCAGATGCAGAGATGGCTTCAATTTGGGTGCAGGCACATCGAAATAGAGAACTATAATATATCACGAATTTTATTTACCTTGACCAATGGGTGTCTATTTTGCCGTCCAATTTCATGCCCTGTGAACTCTTGGGATTCATGATGTAATTTTTGGTGAAACCTTGCTGCAGTGCAGATTGCAAAATGTAAGCTAGCATGAGACATGATCTGTTACCAATTGTACGAGTCTTTTTTTCAATTTTTTTTTTTTTACTATGACAAAAACTGACAAATACTCTTCTTTCCATCAGTTTTGCTTCATGGACATTATTTGACTGCAAACAAAACGGAAGAAAAGAGAAAAGAATGTGCAGCGCACACGGTCATAGATAAATCGAGACATCTTGACGGAATTCTCATCCATTGGAGCAGAAATTTCTGTTAAGACGTATAAATCTTTTAGCGTTTCAGATTGATTCGATTCCTTTCAATGCACTTCAAAAGAATATTATCTTTGGAAAGAAAAATGAGGAAAAATTTCTTTGTTGTGGAATTCATTCGTGGCGGCAACGAAGACGCGATGCTTTGTTTGAGTAAGCTTTCCAAAATGCTTTCATTCTCTTGTTTGCATCTTACAGTGAGCCTAAATTTATTTTGTGGTGAAAAGCAGGAACGGAAGTGAATATGCATTTGCATATGCATCATCATTGCTAATACTACAATCGTGTGTGGACACTCACCGGGAAATACGACAAGCACTTGCAAAAGGAAGCCCTTCCACACCATAGCCAGAAAATATATTTTTCAAAACGTTCTCTTAACATACCTAAAGGACTCTTTCCGAATGCAGATCTTTTCACTTTTATTCTAGGCTTATTCATGAAAAGATGACTCATATCATAGATGGCGCAAAGACTAGATATCGCACCTGGGTACACCCTGAAACAACTTACATATAACTGTGCAGATGTCGATTTTATGCCGGACGAAATTCAAAAAGCTCGAAATTTGTTGATTTAACTTATGGTGTTGGCGACGTCAATGTAAATTGCAAGATATACAAGATGTGTACAACATCTATTTTGCGCAACACATATTCTAATATTTCTAATTTGGTCATGGTCCTTTACATCAGAGACACGAGAAAAATTTAGGTATTTGTTGATAAAAAAAAATAGTAGAACGTGTGAGGGAAGGTAGATAGGAACGAATGAAACGTGTCATGATTTTCACTAACACTTTTTATTTAATGGTGCGTGATATGAGTCTGTCAGCACTTGTGGACTGCGGTCTAGAATGAGGGACGATTGGAGTAAGTTTTTGCAACGCTTGCTTTAGCCGTTTAAAGCGGAATCGCTTTTACTGGAATTCCTGTAGTGGACATAAAGAATGCCGCAATCATACATAAACTAATAACATAAAAAAAACTCGGCAAATAAACCAAAGATCTTTAACGCCTCGCTCAAATATAAAATCGACGACGCTTCGACTTTCTAGCATAACCAAACGTAAGCCAGCAATGCCTCGCTCCAATATAAAATCAACGATGCCTCGAGTTATTAGAGAAGACCTCATTTTTTCCCAACAAATTGACTGGCAATACTGGAAGGGGTGTGTAGGCGTTAGCCTCGCTATCATTGCGACCTGAAAGATCTATTGTGAGTCCGTTCTAGGTTCAGTCTAGAACCATTCTGGGATTGAGGTTCCACACGTAGGTTGGTGGAGGAAAGGCATGTTCAGGTTGGAGTAGTCTCCGTCTAGCCAATGCTTCGTAGTTGCAGAGCAAGTGCTCTGAGATTTCGTGGGCAATGGCCTGAGAAGAGCTCAGTAATTATTTTGAGCTCTGTTCTTCTAATGAGTAGGAGTTCTTTTGTTTTTCCGACAGAATTTTCGATAAACTTGTTTGCTTACATTAATTTAATTTGAATTTATTCATTTCGATGTACTCTACGCAAGTAAGGACTAAACTTATATATAAGTGTCCGTTATAAAGATAATTTATTAAATTGATAAAGAACAAAAGGTGAAACATATGCAATAAAAGGGAACAACGTCTTTCCATTCATATTAATATTGAAAACTTTGCGCCTTTACTCGAATTCTTTAATTCACTTCCATCTAATATAGTGCAGTCGTCTAAAAATTTGTTGATTTTAGTTATTGAAAGATACCCTACATTTTCGAAGGAATTCAGAATGGGTTCCAGAAGAATAGAGAAATATCCGAAATTCTTAATAATAAATAATCTGTAATACTTCAGCAGGAGGAAAACTTGAATCTTATTTCAATGTAGTACGCAGAGCTAACAAGTTTGCTTGTTGTTGAAATTACCAGCTTGATATAGGTATATCTCATTGTTCCGATTGCAGCTTTAATTTGCCGATGTAAGTGGGATTGTGAATAAAGCCTAAAAAGCGATAATCTTCAGATCATTCCAGGAACTAATGGCCCAAGTGGCACACTAATTTGGTGGGGCAAGACAATCAACAATAGGAAAAAGCAGCGACAACAAAAACAGCTCTTCAACAAATTTTTTGTTTAGTTAGGTATAAATCGTTTATATGCAAATTCTATCTCTTGAATGAAGAGTCCTTATCAAAACAGCGCGTGCCCTTTAAGAGGTTTTTCGCTAGACACGCGAGTATACTTAAGCTTCTTTCTACATGTAAACTTTCGTAATTCGATGGTACGTTGTCAGGTCTAAATTGCATTCATTTTTTATTCTCTTAATCTGGATTCGTGTGTTAACGTTTAGTAGTTTAGGCGCTGGAATGTAGACTGGATTCGGCTCTCGCGACTGCAATCGAAAGGTAAAACAAAATACTCAACTCAACTTTCAAGTTTTCAAATGTATTATTAATGGCGTCGCAAACATCTCGACACTACATTTAAGTCATGAGAAGCTCCATCTAGCACTAGAATTCCTTTGCAAAACTTTTCTTTATAAAATCTACAAATTACAATTGTTTCATAATCGTTTAATAAAATAGTTCTATTTTTGGCCAAACATTTTAATAATTTTTAAATATGTTATCGTGCGGTAGAATACTACACATATTCACTGCAGGGAAAAACGCAATTAACTGTCGGATAGACAACAACTAGTGTAGGCAGCCAAAGACAAATAAAGACGGTCAAGCAACACTGTAAAAAAAATTAGGACAGTTCCCAAAATTTAAGGCTCGACTTTTGCTAAAAATAAATCTCATTCTCTCTGATAGAAAGAGACAATCTGTTTAATTTCCCCAAATCAATGGAACATTCAACGAATTTAGGTATTTGGCACCAGAAAACCTATATAGTACGTAAAATTCCCGAAATTTTGAGCTTTCTCGGAAATAAGGAAGAGAACATTCAATGAATTAGGTGTTATATTATTCCATATTTTTTATGAAACACTTACAAATATATTTTCGTTAATATAATTCAGATTCATACATTGTTTTTGAAAACAAGTCATATAAGTATTTATATTTATGAAATCTACTATACTAAGTTTGTCATTCCGTTTGTAACGCACAGAAATAATGATGGTAGAGCAAAATGGATTGGACACCCACAAAAAATACGCTTTGCGGTCCATTCCCAATAGTCCGCTCCGAATTAATTTTTGATATTTATCAATCTATATATATAATCACACTCTCATTACGAAATCTACGGAACTATAAAGCCTACAAACTTGAAATTTAGATTGTAGATTCTTATACGACATGGGCATCCACTATGAAGGGATTTTTGGAAATTCATCTCATAGAACTCCTGTAGAATTTTAAAATGGCGGATCATGTATGGCGGGTAAAAACGTTCAACTTCAGAGGATTGCTATGAAAACAGGTACTCTTATGTTTTCTTGGTCGCTGATCTCGAATCTACTACTGAAATTTAGAAATTAAAGTTGGCGGATAATAATAATTAAAGAGATTTATTTATTGCTTTTAGTATAAATTATTGGAGCTTAAATATTTTCATTGCTTGATATCTTTCGAAGCAAGTTCCCAAGCACAGCCCCGGTTGCCGTGTACATGTTTTACAAATGTAAGTTGTTTCTCTTCCTCCTCCAGGGATTTTCCCTTTTGAGCAGACTATGCCGTCCTTATGCTTTCCCTCTGCGTGGGGTATAATAATATGCAATTTTCCATTGAGTCTTTCTTCTTGATATGAGCTGGATGAGCGGCCACTTTTTCTTAATTGTGTACCTTATCGAAAATCTCCTATAAGTTCCTTTACAAGTTGCCTCCTAAACTGGATATGTTTCATTACTTTCGAACCATATTTTTGCAGAGTTCCTTATGCAAGAAATATGAATTAATAATGAATACCTCCATCCCCCAAAAAAAAGTTTCCGTAAAAAACAATATGAAGAAATATATAGATCATCAGTGTTGATTGCCCCCTTATTTTTTATTAGTTGACGATGATACTAGGTTTCTTGATCACTATATCTTCCCCAGCAGGCCCTTTAAATTATTTTGTAACAAATCCACTGCTCCAGGTAGTTAGCATATTGATAGCTATTTTGTCACGCCATGAGAGTAAAAGTATGTTATCGTTTCTATAGGCAATTTGGTCTCCTTTCTAGAGCTTAGGTTTTCTTATCCAGCTTGGAACGTCTTTGTGTGAAGTTGAAAAAGCCCCAGTTAAGTGACATTTCATTTCATCCCAGACTATTCAAATCCTGTTGAAGCTCCATGCAATTACTAAAGGTATTTATAGTCATAAGAGCTTTAAATCATCTTCAAAAAGAAGGCAATTAGCGAATGAAAAACAGGAGATAATATCATTGATGAAAAGAATAAACAGAATAGGACCCAAATGGCTTCCTTGTGGTATGCCTGCCCTCATATGAATCGCCTGAGACATACAGTTACCAATTTTCACGAACTGTACGCGGCCAACCAAGTATGAACTAAGCCATCCCAACAAGGATGAGTGGAAGCCAAGTGATCTAAGTTTATTAATCAAAAGTGTATGATTAATCTTATCAAAGGCTTTCGTGAAATCTGTATAGATCACATCAACCTGTTTACCTGACTCAATAGCATTGATTACCTTATTAGAAAAAAATATTAAATTAGTATTAGTAGATTTTCCCTTAACAAAACCATGTTGTTCAGGGCATATAGCTCTCGGGTAAGTGTTACGCTGGTACAAAATCGATCAGTGAAAATTTGATATCCAGTGATGTCAGGCCAAGGTTGTCTAAGGTTGTTGACAAGATGAAGAACAATTCTAGAAGTAAAAGGAAGGTCTGGTCTTATAAGACTTTCAGTTGTGATTGTACCATGATAAGCAGGGAAGGTGATAATATAGCTGGTAGCAGAATTTGCTAAGACATAGGTGCGGATGCCTTTCTGTGGGTATATTAGGGTTGATTCGACCTTTGTCGCCGACAATAGCTTCTTCAATTGAAAGATTTTGATCGAAAAAGAACAATTTTTTGCACCTTTCATCTATGAATTTTAGGAAATTACCAACTTTTTGTGTCCTTGTTCTCAAATCCGCATTTTGTGGAACCGTTTCTTAGTGAAATAAAATTAAGTACGAGACAAATCGGGCAACTCCATCGTGGGGTGACACTGCCTAAGAACTCGTCTACATAGAGAGCTGAAATTTTGTACACTGTGCTTTTATAGTACTAGTAACTAAAATTTCAAAAATGGAGTAAATCGGGCAACCCCTTCTTGGTGTTGCCATATGAAAATTTTGGTTTTTTACATATACTTTGAAAGCGATCAGTCCTAGACATTTTTATTGTACTAAAAACTTCATCAGAATAAGAAATCCTATAAAATTGGTTAAAATCATTTTTTCTGTCCGACGAACCGTTCTAGAAATACATGCGAAAAACAACTTCAAAAATCAAACTTGCATAGTTCGGTGAGCATACGAAATTTCATAAGGACATTCATCTAGGGTATCATAAGAATTCAGACCAATTGTAGCTTCTTTTTTTTTTTGTTTTTTTTTCACGTACCCAACGCCCCAGCACCAACTTTTATATTACATTTTAAAGCAAAAAACATATATGGCAGTATGACACATAAGTAATGAGTTGTTCAGGTCATTCTAATGTTTTTTAAAGTTATAAACTATTACCTATTCCCTATATATAAAAAAAAAATTTGAATATTCCCTACGTTTTAGGGAAAAGTACCTAAAAAGTATTGAAATGGAAGTACCTACATTTTAGGTGCAAAATCCTATCCCTCTTTCTGAAGTGGAGAAATACCTTCATTTTATAAAAAAATATAGCTAGAACTGATGGCACAAATTATTGCTAGTGACTCTAGAGTAAGATCTTTTACTGTGTATAGGACAAAAATTGAGGGAAGAGATTGGTATAATTAGCCAAGACTTCACGAAAAGGAAACTGGGAAGTGCTTCTTTAAAGTAACTTCTGTAAAGTAACTTTCAAAATAGTTTAATTAATGCTACATGGGAAAAGACATGTTCTCATCTTCCTTTCTTATATAGACCAAGTTGGATAAACATAGATATAGAGATCCACAAAGATTTATTGCAAGACTTAAAGAGTAGGGAGGGTTTCAGTTAATTTGTTCAATTTTAATTTTAGCCATTATTATTAACTAATATAGTATACCTCTGATTTTATAATAAAATATTGCAGCCCAATTCACCACTATCATATTAAGTAAAGATTTAACTAATGCTTTTACACCATTTATTATTTATTTTGAGTAACAATTTGCAAAAAAATATTTATATGATTAACAAAATAACTTGCTAGTGCAGTGTACAGAAAATGTTATAATTTTATTGCTTGTAGGATGACAACTGTACTCGGGAAAGAAAAATTTGCAAATTATCATACAACTTAACCAAAACTGGAAACTTTTTTCAAATTTTAGCATGTAATTTTGACAGCTTTATAGACAAGAATCTGATTTTAGTAAAAGTGCTTTAAAGGTCGTAGTAACTAAAATGTTACAATTACAAGTTATTAGCAGTCTATGAAAAATTCAAAGAAACTTATGCTAAGTATGCTATGTAATTAGGTAAGTGTAATATTTTTGAGAATTTTCTGTATGCATTTGCAATTCAATTTTTTGTTTTTATTATTATTAAATTGCCATAATCCTGCATGTGACATGAGCAAAATTTAGTTTACTTAAATTATGAACATAGTACGATTTAATCTAAGATAACTGCAAAAGTATTGTTAAGTTTACTTACAAATTTGTTCTTTTACCTTTTAGAGAATATAATTTTAATTTTCAATTTCAAATTTATTTTGCTTTGAGAAAATTCAATAAAACATTATGTCCTATCCGAAAAATTTCACGAATACGGTCTTTAGTCTCCTTCAAAACATACAGCCATAAACGGGGAATTACTTTCTTGGTGCATTAGTACAAACGATAAATATTTAAAAACATTATTTTTTATTATTTGAGTGTGAATGTGACATTGTTTTAGTAATTCTTAGAACACTTTACATCATGTTCATAAAAAAAGCAGCAAAAGTGTAACAGGCTTTAACCATCTGTGCTAATTAAAAAAAAAAAACATTAATTTTTTTATTTTATTTTTCTACTTATCAAAAGCAACATTACTTGACAGAATGTCTCCAAAGATAGGTCCATAAATCCTTTCAACTGGACACCTTCACATTTTTGAGCATTCATCAACATGACGAGTATCATTTTTCGCGTTGAAATATCCTTAAGTTCGTACCATTTACTGCAATAGATAGCTTCGGCGAACTCCTGCTTCTTTGATATTATCATTTGTCCCATAACTGAATACAGAAATAATTGAAGTAAAGTGATACATAATCCAAAGTAAGCTGATATCTGGGTATTCTATAGGTATAAGAAAAAGAAAAAAAATGTGGAATTTATTTCACAGCCACGTAAATATTATCATCCATACTATTCAATAATTTTCACAAAATATTTCAAGGAACAATATTGCAAACATACTTATATGAGGTTTAGTTGCATTTATCATATTTTCTCTTACTATATATTGAATTTCCTATAACATTATCATTTACTATATGAGCAGGCCCAGGGCAACCCCAGAAGTCTAAAATGATTTTGTGTTTTGGATGATAGTTCTAAGTACAATATAAAAAAAATAATTATTTTTAATAATCCCTATCAAGAAAGACATGTTCTGTGCCTCTGTGCTTATCTACATATGTTTGCCATACCTGCGCTTCGCAAAGGTACAAGTGTGGCAATCATTCTATCCAACAAATTTACACTCTGGTCTCCTGTAAATGTTTGGAGTGGTGGTTCTTCACTTGCTAGGATTTTTAAACATCTAATGGACCTCATGCGCAATAGTTGTCAGTTGATCCGCTGTAATTTAGGCCTTACGAGAACATCGTTTCTTTGGATACGATTTTGTATTTTTATTTAAAAATGGCATTTTCCGAATACATACTATTTTACGCAGATAAACTATTTGACACAACCGCGGATTTACAATTGCTTCTTTTCCGTTTTCTTTCTTCTTCTTCTTCTCTTGTAACAAAATAATAATAATATATTTATTTGCTGTTATTGTACACAAGAGTTCATATCTTTTCTTGTACATTATATAAAGCGGTACTAGAAAAGTAACTACTTTAAATAAGAATTAAAAATTTAGAGGAAGTTCAAGCAAATTCTTATTAATTAAAGAGAAAGTTAAAATCAGTTAAAAAAACTGTACTACGAGACTACTAGAAAATAAAGAAAATAATCGTGTTAAATTATGTGTGTATCAATGCATCTCTTAAACGCGCCGACAGTGCCAATACTCTGAACATTCAACGGAAGATTATTCCATAAACGAGGTACCTGAACAAGATAAGAACCTTCCATTCAGGACTTATGAAATCGTGGAATCAATATGTTCCTCTTACGTTGTGACGTTGTAAATTGAAATAATTCGCGTAAGTATCCTGGTATGTTCGAACTAAACAGAGAATGTAAGAAAACCAAAGTTCGCCTCTTCAAATAAGTGGCCAAAGAGCATCCGAGCAAACGCGAAAGGACAGGCGAAACGTGATCAAATCTTCGCAGCCCAAAAACAAACCGAATACAGTCGTTGAATGCCACTGTGACTTTCCTGGCACAGATGCTATTCAGCTTGGGAAGCACATTTCTGCCATAGGTGAAGTGGAGCAAGTTAAAGCTTTAATTAATTGTAAGCGCATGCTAACAGACAGTAGACCCGATGAAAACCATGGGCATATTAGCCCTGCATAAACTTTGCAGACCATGGCTTTAATGTAATCACAACATTTCATTTGTTGATTCAAGATAACTCCAAGCGTTTTAACTTTATTTACAATAGGCAGCGAAACATTATGTAAAGTCTTTGGTGAGATTTCAATTAAACCGTTATTGTATAATTTAATGCAATGAGACTTGGCAGGATTTAGTATCAAGCGATTACATTTGACCCAGATGTTAATTCTTTCCAAATCACAATTTATACGTTCAATACAGTCTTCAAGAAGACCGATCGGTCGGCTTAAGTAGAGTTGTACATCATCGACATATAAGTAAATCCGTACATCTTGAACTACATCTGGCAGATCATTGACAAATAAGCTGAATAACACAGGTCTCAGAATTGAACCTTGAGGCACCCAAAAAAGTAAAGGCAGTGCAGAAGATGAATTATTATCAATATAGACTCGTTGGCTGCGGTCTGCCAAGAAATCCTTTACCAGAGCGATGGCAGAACTACTAAAATTAAAATATGTATCAAGTTTCTGGAGAAGGATACGATGGTCCACACTGTCGAAAGCTTGCGAGAACTCCAGAAGTACCAAAACACTAAACTTGTCCTGATCCAAAGACTTCCTCAAAACTGAGGTCACCTTCAGAACTGCAGTCTCACAGCTGTGCAAGCGTCGGAAACCCGATTGACAGCCTGGAAGAAAATTATTGGCCTCGACTAATTCGACTATCTGCTTATATAATAGCTTTTCTAAGACTTTGGATATGAAACACAATAAACTTATTGGGCGGAAGTCACCTGGTGTTTCAGGAGAAGAATTGTTTGAAATAGGAAGGACTGTTGCCATCTTCCAGGCAACTGGAAAACAGGATGATGTAAAGCATGAGTTCACTATATGCAAAACGAATTTACCAATAAGGGGAAATAAAAGCTTAATGAACCTACGTGGAAGATTATCAGGCCCAGCTGCCTCAGACTTAATTGTAGTCGACTCCACGAAAGTAGAAGAACTTGGTATTGGTATTAGATTAGATATCTCTTATCGGATTTCCAGCTGATATATGAGAAGCAGCCAACTGATTGCCACTGTGGGCAGAGCGCAGAGCTGATAGACATGAAAAATATGTTTAAGTCTTCGGGATTTAAATCACAAGTAGTTTTGTTTCTTTTACCTCTACAGACACCTGCATGGCGTAAATTTCGCCACAAAACTTTTGGCCTGAGATTCTGGTCAAAATTGGGGCTAAAATATTGTCGTTTTGCTCGCCTAATTTCTGAAGTCACCTTGTTGCGAACAGCTTTATATGAAAGTCGTGCCTCATCGGTCTGTGTTCGCCTCCACCGTTGGTACAGGTGTTCAGGATCAGAAATGAGTGATCGAATATGAGGTGAAAACCACGGACAACCCCTGTAAACAGACTTGCATTTCCTTTTAATAGGTACATATTTTACATAAAGGTACTCAATAAGGGAGGAGAGGATCTCAACTTGAGTGTTTACTGAATCACACAAAAATATGTTATCCCAAGGTAGGTCAAAACATTCCTCAAATAAAGAACTTTCATCAATGCTGTTCAAATCACGGTATGAGTACATGAGAGAAGATGGTTCTTGATTAACTGGGATATCATAGCTTAGGAAGAGAATGTCGTGATCCATTGTACTAGGTGGATCAAGTTGATTATGCGATAGTACTTTATCTCTATCAGTAACCAAGAGAAGATCTAGTAACGAGGGATTGGTTGCATTAAAATAAGTTGGAAAGTTGTTAGTGATACTTAGGTTTAGAGTCTGTAAGAAATGCAGTAATCGATCCCTCTGATTATCTTGGCGATACAAATTTACGTTAAAATCTCCTCCTAGAATGATATTTGGATACGTCTGAGATATACGTGACATGAAATTTTCAAATTCCATAGCGTTATTGACATCAAAAGATCTACACAATACACATTTTTCGCTTCGTGACTTAACCTCTTTACTAATAAATTCTATTAGAGAACTACTTTGATGAAAGAACAAGCTTCGCTTGGGATAAGATATACTTTAATCGTGGCAACCTAAAACTAAGATGTGAGATATGAATACACCTTTGTAATTCAAAGATAAACCTAATGCAGTCATTAATTGCTACATTTTATTTTTTAGAGTAACCAAAATTCAGATTAGAAAAGACAAGTAAACCTTCAGTGAAGTATTGCAAACCTAGCGATTTTACTAAATGGCAACGTAATTTTTGGAGAGAGAAAGGTAGGGAAGATTTCGGATAGAATTGAATCGACATGATCTCAAAACATAAATTAAATTTGGGCACCATCAGCGTACATTGGTATCTCCGACCACCGACAGTAGGTCATTGATGTATAGACTGAAATATAATGGTCATAAGAAATTTGCGTGTGAAACTACAAAGGTGAGACAAAGGTGATCAGAACGCTAACGATAACTTAAATAATAACTGCTCGCCCATTTATTTTGAAGTTTCGTCTGACAAACGCTATCAAAAAAATATTGGCAAGTGAGTAGGATATGATAATAGTTTTTCAAATACATTCGGAAGGAAACAGAACAATTTCATTGGTCCAAAGTGGGAACAGGATCCAGCGGTAGGTTTTTGGATACGAGTACGCAGTTTTCTATCCCGCTGCCATCCCAAAATAGCCATTCGTATTTAGGTTTTCTCTGAGATGTAGAAATAAAAAATAATAACGACCACGGAACCAGTAGTTCCAGACAAATAATTCATGTTTACTTGTTACACCACCTATTATGAATGCACATTGGGTACGTGATTTCTACAAATAATGTTGGTTACAATCATTTTTGACATTTAGAAAAAGTTAATTGAAAGGAAACTACGTCCTTAAATTAAGAATTACTTATGAACGTTTTCAATTAATATAAATATATATATATTCAAAATTTTAATTATGTTACCAATTACCGCGACTATCTGGACGATAAGACAGCAACATACTCCCATGAATGTTAAAATAATTGCCAAAATAACAATTCCGAAAATTTCTTTAAATTCGCTTAAAAACTGTATCGCTGCTGAATTCATTTTCATTATACGTATCACATGTTGACGCTGTTTTTCATCGGTGTTATACTCGCCCGTTTTGTCACCAATATAATCACATGACATTTTGCAAAGTTCGAACATTAACACTGTAAATGAACAGTATAAACAGAATAATATGTCAAATATAGTTGTTGGAGGAACACAGAACACAAACTGAAGTATTACAAAGATATAGTTAAGTTCGTAGCCAGGATGATTTTGATATCTGAAAATATTCATGAAAGCTTTTGTAAAATTTGCGAATGCTTAATATTACGAAATTCCGTAAATAGGTGATTGTAGAGGCAGTTTCCACTGATCTGTTGCAAAGAATGGCAATGTGTTGAATGCAATTGCTCCCAAAAAATATGCTATAAATGCAATTACCATAATTTTCCTATGATTCATGTATAGGATATATGAAAAAGTATATGTATATTAAAAATGTATATATTTGTATTACATCACAAATAAACTAAAACTCACGTTGACAATAATCGGTACTTTTTACCAATATCCTTACAGTGCTCATTACCAGTGCCTAAAGACGATGTAGTTTCAATTACGTACTTGGACAATTTCTCCAGTTTTGATTTAAGGAACCACAAAAATGCGACTTTCGTTATAACCTGCATTATATTAATTAATTTTTTTGAAACAACAATTAAAAGGTTTCAAAATGAGCTTAATTATAAATTGGAAAAATGTACATGTGGACACATGGAGTGTATGTTATAATTTCGAATTTTTCTTGTTCATATTGTGTGTAATGAGATTTAAAAAAAATATTTAATGGAAGTAAACATTTGAACGATATTTACAATATTCCTACTTACGTGAATTCCTACAGCCAATGATAATGCAGAATCAAATCGAATTTGGGGGTTTTCGTTTGTTAAAATTGAGAGCAAAGAAAAACATGGAAGCGAACCAACAATTGCAAATTTCAAAGCACGACTAAATTTGAATGCGTTGCTATATTTCGTTATTTCCGGATATCCCAATACCTTCAGAATCTTTTCGATAACATGAAAGTTTAAAGCCCAACTTGTGGCCTCAGTTTCAAGAAACTCGCACAAGAACTTACTTTTTGGCATTTTGAAATCCAAAATAAAACTGATTGGAAATATTGTAAAAGAGATGTTGTCATTTCAATTCAACGTAAATAAGAGTTAAAAATTTATGAAGTAATTACTCCAGTTATATCAACCATAATAAGTGACATTCAGTTCTATTGCCGAAATAATGATAAGTTGCATTATAAAAGTAGATTCAAAATATTTATTATCTGGAAATAGAAATAATATCGATTGTTGGACTTTATTTTTCTAGGCCCATCCTTCGAAATACGCCTGCACATAAATAATGTATTCCATACAGTTAATTAAGTTAATAGCTTTAACAAGAATATGATTATATGTCGTTATATTTCCTTATCAATACATATATCAATTTCTATTTAAGTTTGATAAGATATGGCATTGAGTTCATATGTAATATCATATTTGTGAAAGTGGCTATTTAATACAGGAATAAAATTTATTAAACAACATTTTACTCCTTTGCTTCTATTGCAGTATTTCAGCGAAATTTTTGAGCAAATTTCTGTTTTCTTTGATGTCTAGTTTTTGGTTGATATAAAGTTTTTGCAGACTTAATCATCAATTTGTGAATATCTGTCAAAACTTCCTAAACTGCTGGTAATCTATAAGGAAAGAGCTAAGAGAGATTCTAATTATATACAGAGTCGCATGGCGACTTTCTCTACTTGTTCGTTCCTCGTCGTATTTAGCCAATTAACTCCACTTTATGCTACGCTCTAAAATGTAACAGAAACTCATTCTGAAACGACCAGTCTCTTTACTAACTCAACTTATTTGTTACCTGAATTGATGACGCCTATCTGACCGATACCTGGTTAAATGGAATGCCCTGGTATTGTGACTCAGGGCCCACCAGGTGCTGTGAGTTGAGAGTCGTTCACACATTGAAGCGGGTCGAACTGCGTGTGGTGAAGTTTTGCGTCTTCGTTACACACTATTCCTTCTGACGTAGTAGGTCCTAGTCGCTTGTGGCTTGTAATGTAGTTTGACTATACTATGTGTGTCGAGGAATTGTAGTACAATAATAGGGGTAATGGCCTACCAGGTAGATCTGGAAAAGAGTTATGCCTGTAGCTGGTTAACCTGCTTCAACTGCCAATTCGGACACCCGCGAAAACAAAGAGTGTTCTTGATGAGTAACCAGTATGCGTGCCATTAGTGCTGATAGTGCAAGTAACAACACATGAAAATTGGGTAAGAAATTTATAGGTCTCTTGTTCCAGCACATGAATGTCGCTTGGAGGGGACCAATATATCCTCAGTCACGTTAGTGTCGTTACCAGCGATCTTGGTTACCTCTTGAAACTGTTGACGAAATATCTGTAACTTAGAAGTAGTTAAAAATGACCAGCTGATACTATGTAAAACTGGCCAAGACGAGTCGATTAATTCCACGGTTGAGGTTGATTGAATCAGACCAATCAACTTTGTTAGATAGCCAGTAAACAACTGGATTGTTGAAGCGGTTCGTATATATCGTCAATGTGATGAGATGTTCTTTTGCAGAAATATTCCTTCACGTTCTCGCATTAGCCGTGGTGTTGTGTTAATATGCCTATAGTGCTAAAAAGAAACACAGAAAAAAAGAAAAAAAGTAATGGGACCATTATTTGAGCGGAAATAACATAAGCCTTTCGTATTATTGCATCGCATTAAAAGCCTATTGTTGTTGTAAGTTACGTGGAGAACACAATATTTTCGCGGATAATACCAAAATCATATACAAAGCCAAAAACATGGAAGATCTGGATTTTTTGATGAATAATAACTTAAAATTATTTAAAAAATGGACAGATGGAAATATACTCAAAATAAATGAGGTAAAACCAAATACATCGTTCTCAAACAAAAAAATAAACGTGATATAAAAATCAACATTAGAACAGGCGCAATTAGCATACAAACCCTGAAACAAATTACTTAGATGTACAAATCGATGAAAAGTTAAACTGGAAACAACACGTTGGCAAACTAGGGCAAAAGCTTACACCGTTGATTGGTCTATTAAAAATAAATATTAAGGTACACAGACCTGTAGCGAATCTAATCTATAATGAACATGTCCTGTCGCGCATTCGATATATTGTTATAAATTGCTCACAATGTTTGCAAAGGTGCTAAATTTTTGCTCTAAAAGATCTATACGGCCTGCCGTGGGACTAAGCCTCAAATTTAGTCTATCAATAAACGAGGCAATTTATATTGAAACAGATCATAGAAAAGGCGAAGTTCATGTACAAAGTACTAAAGAAAAGCATAAGGACTAATATAGTAGCCGAACTACACTCGGATATACACAATCACATGACAAGAAACAAGAACAACATCGCCCAAAACCAATCAAGAACTGAAAGAAGATGACAGAGCCTACTAACCACTGCTGGACGACGAACATTTTATATCCAAGAAATCGAGATTCCCTTACAGCAGATAAAATGTACAGAAGAGCTCCAGTCAAAAGTAATAGTTCTGCTGTTGCTAACGCGTTTCAGCTATAGTGAAAGCTCAGTAAAGCCGTGTAGTAGAATCAATATAGAGAGCGGGGCAACAAGATATATGGTTGAAAATATTGCGATTGCTCCCACCGAAAATGTTCTTAATCGATGCCACTACGCCAACATACCCCGGGAGTTTCTCAGCTGTCTAAACGTAAACAAATCTCGGTGGGTGAAGGAATTTTTCTATATTTCATCGTTTTTGTTATGTATTTTTATTCTAAGGAAAATTCCGATAGATTTCTGATATTTCATTGTGACAAGTCCTTTAAGTTATCATAGGCAACGCCAAGAAATATTATCTGAAAATAAGGGGCGCTAAAAATTTGTTTATTTTACATAGTAATTTGGATTATAAAAAATGTCCCCCTTCAAAATTTCATGGTTTCACTACTGCCATGATGAAACGAATAGAAACAGAGCCGTTTCTTTATTAGTTATTTATTTAATGAGTGTTTCCTGTTTACCATTATTTTCGTTCTAGCCTTAACTATACAAGTGTTCTGTAACAGACCTTGTAAAGTAACTTTTTGTACAAAAAATATTCGACCGGTTTGTGGAAATAATGGAAATTGTAACAAATTGTTTGACAATGAATGCTTAATGAAGAATCATAGCTGTGAAGGTGGAGAAGATTTTCGAAGAGTTAATATCGAAAAATGTTCTCCATGTTGTCGGGAAACCTTTCGACGAATTTATAATTTATTGGACTGGACTTCTTTCTTTTACAAAACATATGTCCTTTTTATTGTATTTGTATGAATAAAATAAGTTGATAGTCTTACTCCTCTGTGAATATTACTTTTTGTTTTTCGTAAGAATTTCCACGTTACAAAATGTATGTTGCAAAAAACACACGTTTTACCTATATATTCAAATCTGACACCAGACAGATTTCCAATATTTACAAAATTTTCTTTATAAATCGACACCTACCTAGCTACGACCTTCTACGTTCATCAAGGTTTCAATAGTTGGGAACTTCGAAAAATAAATTGCCCGATTTACTCGGTGGTTGTTCACGCGTTCAGAAAACTGCGACCAGAGACAGACGCGTCTCCACAGCTGAACTATTTAACATAGAAAACTTGGTTTTTTGCCGTGATCGCCATTCTTTTTCTTTAGAGAATAACATTCTCTGCAGACTGGCTTTCCAACGATGATTTATATTCGTCTGGAAGCTACGAGCAATGGACAGTATTTTATGCAGATTGGTTCCACTCATTGGTGCTACATTGGACAACTCTGCCTTTCTCCAATCAGTTGGGCATTTTCCTGCGATGACAAGTGTTTGATCATTCTATTTCCTTACATTAGTATTATCTTATTGTTATTGAAAGTATTTCTTCCTCCGAACGGACGAAATCTTGCAACATAGCTAATAATAACGGAAAATTCTTAGCAGAATTTTCATTAATTTTAAGGAGTTTAATCTCCCATTAAAAACTTGAGCTTTCTCTCTCTCTCTCTCTAAACTTTTTAAACCGTGATTATACCTCCACGACATTGTTTTGCTCTTTCGACCATACCCTTATAAAAGGTAATTCAACTACAACAAACCTGTTTGAATTTTCTTATTGCAGCAAATCCACTGTTGAAACTTGAAAGTACGTCAACTGTATTTTCGTCAACTTCAGTAAAGCCTTTGATGGAATTACCACAGGGTTCTCGTTCAAAAGTTTTCCACTTTTATTGGTAAATTAAGTTATCTATTTATCATTCTTAGTGTGTTTGCTTTCACGGAGTCCCTTAAGACATAATTAGTAATACATCATCATGTTACGCTATACAGGGTGATTCCTCCATGGTGATCAGTAGAGCAGGAGTTGATCGTACTCACCAAGAAAAACAAAAAATTGTACGACAGGCTGAGGGGGACATATCAACCGTTTTGGAGTTACAGGGTGATTAAGCAAACAAGCAGGTTTTTCACAAAATACCCTCTATCTTAAAAAGTATAAGGTATACGGTCACTGTCTTTTCAATAACTGATCAACTAGCCCGGTACCTCGTCAGTAGTTATCGTGGTCTAAATTAAAAATTTCGGATTTTCTTTTTTTTTTAATTTGACCTCTATTTTTATTTTTGTGAAAAGGTGACTAACATAACCTTTTTTTTAAAAAACTTTAAACTGCACAGATATCAAATAGGGTGCAATAGGTCAAATTAAAGAAGAGAGTCTACAGTTTACAGTTTTTATAAAAAAAGAGTTATGTTAATTTCCTATTTGTAAAGGATAAAAGAGGTTAAAATAAAAAAAAAGGTAAGAAAATCCGAAATGTTTAGTTTAGACCACTAAATCTCCTGAAGTGAGAGGCGTACCGGGCGGGTTGATCACTTGTTGGAAAGGCCATGAAGTTTTGCATATAATGACCTCTTAACTGTGCCCGTAGCCTTGTAAGTTTTAAGATACAGGGTGTTTTGTGAATAACTAGTTTTTTTTTCTTAATCACCCTGTAGCACCGAAACTGATGATATGCTCCCCCCCCCCCCGTGCAATATTTTTTTCTAGGTGAGTACTATCACCTCCCGCTCTACTGACCACCATGGAGGAAGCATCCATCTTAGACCACTTTTTACAGTTTTGATACCAACATTTTCGCCTGATGACTATGTCCTTTTATCGCAAATATTAATTCTATATTGACGGATGCTCTTTAAAGTTACTGAAGAGGCATATCGACGCCATTGTTAAGGGCACATGCGATCTTGCATTCTGTTACTGTACCTTTGTCAAGACAGTCTTAGATTATCAGGCCCTTACAACACATCGCAGCTGTTCAGGATAAATTTCTTATATTAACTCTTCGCGGTTTTTCTTCCAACGTTTCTTATTTTCTGCCTCCATATCGTAGTGTACATAAGAAGTGGAACAACTGTTCAATAGAAAGAGATTACCCATCAGTTATTTGTTTCAAAAAAAATAAATTAATCCAAATTTTGTATTTTTCTGACGGAGAAATGTTTACATTTCGCAATAACCAAGCACGTTGTTATTTATACAGTGGCGAATAAGGGTGTATTGAACAGCTGTTCAAGAGTTTGCTCTATTAATATACACTCGCCGATAAGGAGGTCGTTTTGGAAACTGGTTTTTTAATATTATCTTGTCATAAATTCTTCTACATTCAACTAAAATTCCATAAAATTTCTCCTAATTTAATATCTTTATGTATTCAGGTACAAGTCCCTTGAGAATTAATCGGAAATCTAAACCAAGTCAGCACTGTTCGGGGTTCAGTTGCCATGAGCCAGTTTAATTAATGTTTCTCATCTTCAATTATCACTTTAAATCCATGAATTTCCAATTCTTGAATGATTAAGTAAATAATAAACTTCAGTAAAATCGATAACATTTTTAATAATGGAATTGTTAAAATTTATAAATAAAATCTATCAGTATCTACCTACAACTGATTTGATGAATGTTGCTTAAAATATGCAGATTAAAAAGAAAACAAAAAAAAACCAATGGAAATGGAAGCATAATTTTGTGGATAAAAAACGTAAAACGTCTGCATGATGAATAATCTTCATTCAACGTTAATCAATTGATAAATTTATGCATAACCCGTTGAAGGGGTTTATAGCAACAAAACAATCATCTCTGAGAACTTTGCTAATTACCATGTTCATCGAACAACCCACGTAAAAGTATAAAGTAACTCCGAAATACACACGAAATTAATATCAGTGAAGTTAAAGGTAACAAGACTTTAGCAAAACTTATCTACCGTCCCATCTTTCGACAGCATTAAATCCTTGTTTTTGCTCACATAGCAAGCTCCCTTTATATTGTACTAATGAACTTCCTTTAGAAATTAAAAAAAAAAAAAAAAAAAAAGGAGAATCCGACACACATCCTACGTACTTACGTAGGTAACGCCAGAAAATCAGACTTTCTAATTTCAATCCTTGTAATTCTGGTGTCAAAGCCATTAGAGAAAAGAACGCGCAGAAGGTAAGCAGATCTTTGCTAAATGACTTGAATATTATCTCCCACAAAGTATTAAAGCGTCATTAAAGAAAATGCCATCCAACTTTCCCCTTGCCTCTTGAAAACCATTTCGAAAACAGTGTTCTAAGTGCCGGGCAACTCTGATGCTCTTTTCCCCCTTTTCACATGGATCTGATGAAAGCAAGTAGCTGCATGGTGGATGGGTATGCAACGATTCCTCAAACCCTATATACTCTGCGTCTAGCAGATAGAAAAGACGAGTCGAAGATATGTCAAGGCGATGATGTGTCATAAGTCATAATACTCATACGCTTTCAAGTTGGATGATTTCACTCAGAATGAAAAAATATATGTATAATTTCCATCAGCCGTACGCTTGGTTTAACAAATGGAGCGATTCCTCTCTTGTGTGTACCGTGAAATTATGACAATTTAAGACTTACGAGTGAGCAACTAAAAAGGAAGTAATGAGCACCACTGAACAAGTAATCCCTTTCTAGACCGAAATGAGGACGTTTAATTCCTTCGACACCTTACAGAAATATTAAAGAATCCCCCCCCCCTGCAAGGGATTCGCTTTGTTGTTAAGCAACTGAAAAATTGCGGGCTTGCACTCCCATAATCTCAGTGAACTCGTTAATTGCTTTCGAGCTTGAAGTGTACGCGAAATTCTTGCAATTCCACAAGGGAAAATTATTAAGGTTCGTACAGATGATTGCAAGCCAAATGACACTACTGGTCCGGTTATCATTTTTGCGGTACATGTGCGGTCAAAAGTTCTTCGGAAATGGATTATTCTACATGAACAGCAGTGCACTATGGGTTGCTGCAGGCTGTTTGCTTTCAGAACTATCATGATGGGAATTGTGGTCAAAGATGCTGCTGCTGCTGCTGCAAGTGAATTTAATGATACTGGTAAAATCTCTTTTCAAACCTTAACTTAAGCTTCTAGCATAATAGTTGACTTCATTATTCATTGAAATTTTTAATTGAAAACAGTCTTAGAGGAAACAATGAGCTTCTGGGTTCTTTTAAACGGGTGAGCATTTGACCAGCAACATTTGGAATTTGTTGTTTTTAACATAATTATTTAGTGGATCTTTATTGCAGAATTTCATTTTTTTGTGCGGTTGGTAGGTCCGCATTTGATTACTGGATTAATGGGGTTTCAACATACTAGCAGCATTTGAAAGTGTACATAATTTCTAATACTTATGTAGTAAGCAGTAGTTAGTAACCAAGACGATAGATGATATTCGGTTTGATTTTCGCTCTCACTATCTACATATATTTGTGACCGACAAAAGTTCGTAAACGCACCGATTGAAACATTTTATAGGAAAAGACTTATCAAACGCCAGACCCGTCAGGATAAAAGATTTTCAGGTTCAAGGTTTCAAGATCCTCGTTGGCTGCAATTTATTTTACTTTGCTAAACAACTTAGGTATGTCCTTTAATTCACGTCTGCTCTATGTCGATCAATCGTATGGTGCATAAGAGAATAATTCCCAGTACTCCATCTCATTTATTGTAAATGAAGATAAAAGGCTTGCGAAGATATATTAGCATTGTATAGACCAACGGTGGCTGCATGCGGCTGTTTAACTACCACTCCCGTGGCAAATTGACATTCTTTGTTTTTTAATTATTTCAGACATTTTTTCCCTGAATCTTTTTAAATGAAATAAGTAACTATATATGTATTTTGTTATACGGATTTTATGTTGTGTTTATTTTAGTTTTTATGCCTAGATATTTTGTAGATTTTTGCAATAATAATTTGAATGAGCAATGATATTATTTGAGTTTTTGTTGTTAATGCTGCATATTAATAAGAGTGGTCAATTTTCGCTTCGCAAAAAAAAACGAAAAATGTTTTCGTTTGCATTTTTAATCTTGTAAAAACAGAGTACCTACCTACAGGAACGCAAACTCGCGTGCGATCGTTATTCCTACTGAGGAACGCCAAATGGGTCTGTTAGGTGACAATCATTACGTAAAAATTATTTCAGATATTCTGCAGATAATCAACAGAAAAATGTGTTAGGCGACAACATTACAACAAATTTTAAGAAACGTAAAAATATATTATGAAAAATGACCTCATGAAACCCTTCAAGCACAAACACCTGTATGATCATCAGTCACTGACGCAAATAAATAAAATTACCAGTAAAGTTGGGAATGATCAATGTGAAATTTACGTTTAATTAATGCTGTTTTATTATCTTGTGGTGAGAGAGAGAGAACTATACTTTGTTTTTAATATGAATTTCCTTAGTTCGTTTTTAGTTTATTTTTATATTTCTTTTTTTTTTGTTTGGTGGAACCATATTGCAATGATAGTTTTCCTATCAAGTAAATGTACAAAAAAAATCGATATTTTTATCAAGCAATTTAAGCTTGTTTACGATGTATAATTATTCTGCGGTGTATATTTATTAATTATTAGTTTCTATTTCAAACTTTGGATATAATTTTATTAACGGAACCTCAGAAAACATCAGAACGAAAAAACGAACAAGAGAAAATAATAGAACCTTTTAAAAAAAATTGGGTCGAATGATTAGCTTTTATTGACAACAATGGAAAGCCGTTGTGTCTTATTTGTAAAGTTGCAATTGCATGCTACACGACATTACGAAGTACGTCATCACCAACTTTAAACACAATATTCACTCATTCAAAAGTGCGAACAAAGAAACAAACTACCTACTCAGCAAAAGTTTCAATTTAGTTATCAGTAAGCATGTAGGCAATAAAATTTACTATACGTAGGTTTGTGTCCTGAAAGTGAGACATTTCATATAAAATTAGCCTAGACCTAAACCCTAGACCACATTAGAGACATCTAGCGTAAAAGACAGAAACCCAATATGAGACAAAATTATACAATTTAAGATGAAAAATGAATATTTACAGTTCAAAATTACAAATGTTTAACGATAGTTAAATGTCCTAATTTTTTTTTTGCAAATTATTAATTTTACTATTTTGCTTTGTAGTTCAACAGTTTTCAACGAAATATTGCAATTTCATGTCGGTGAAATATCGGGAGAATAAACAAGTACTATTAGAGTCAAATAATTAAAAAAACCGCCAATAAAAATTTAAAAAAAATTCAACGTTATTTGCTAGATCTAGGCTTTATCTTTCTAAAATAGTCACAGTCTAAAGAAATGAGAATACCTACTAAGAGGAATTTTATTTGAAAAACTTAAATTTTTACCATTTTTAACAAGTTTGCGAGCTAATATCTCCATTGCAATATTTTTTTTTATTTTTACCGCCGTTATTTACTAGAGTTCTTCATTACCATTAATTTAAGATATAAATCATTATTCTGCTATAAATAGTTTGCCAGAAATTGACATTGAAAAATGTATAAAACTTGCAAATCTTGATACTGACTCCTGATTCTTGTCTTCTGTTAGTCGCGAAGATGATAGCTTGGCATATTACCTGTGCCGAACGTCCGATTGGATAAGGAGAATTTATTATAAGAAACTTAAAAGAAGTGCTTAAAGTTTTGGATTCCGATAGTACAAAACTGCATAAATTGATCGCTCAGGTTCCTAACTATGTACAGCATTCAGTTTTTAGCTCCCGGCTATGTTCCACAATTCACCGTTTTTGCCCGCTATGTACCTGCAGACGAGGAAAAAATGCTAGACTTAGTAGCTCTTATCTATGCAACTAGATGTGTCGATGAAGTAGGGTAGAGCTTTGAATTGCCTCCTGATAAATTCGTATTTGTTGCGACTGATGGAGTGCCTAAAATAGTGAGAAGGGTCGCATTGTTCTTTTAAGCAACAATCCTGAAATTCCACATTTTTTAGCTCTTTACTGCATAATTCACCGCAAGGAACTCATAGCAAAGTTTACTTAAAATGCAAAAATATGTGGAGGATTGTTTTGCAGATTGGGAATTTAATTAAAACAAAACTCTTCGTCAATTTAAGATCTTTTTAGAAGAGTTACTGTTGAATTATGAAACTTACAATGTTTGCCTTTTGCATTTTGTGGAACTTCACAGTCCTATCATAACATTTGCAAAGGAAAAAGCAAAAACTGCCCAGAATTAGGAAATGGAACTTAACCTAATATTCCTTACAGACATTGTGGAATATTTCAACGGAAAAAATGATCTTTGATTTATTTAAAGGTGTTTTTAGTTTTGAAGCTGACCTTCAGATATATGTGTATGATCTTAATTAAATCCAAACTTCTTAATCAATATCGACGAAGAAAAGAAGAAAAGCTAGACAAATTTAAGCAAAAATTTTAAGTATTGTAAGCAGATTTAAAACTTAGGTTAGCAGATTTGAAAAGTTTTAAATTGGAGATGAAATAGGATCAGGCATTGCAAATGTAGCATAAATCTTCTTCTATAATTGAATTGTAGAAACTCATACCAGAATCATAATATCCACACTTAAAGAAAGCTGCGTGCTGTATAATTTCAGTTTTTGAACTTAAATGCTATGGTGCGGCTCTTCATAATATGTGGAAAACCGGCATGCGGCACTCATTGACCTCGTCGTGCCCACCCCTGATATAGACTTAAAAGTTTTGCTAAAACTCTCACAACAACAGCCATAACATTCAAAGTGTCATGTTCGATCATAGCCAATTTGGTAAATCTTTAGCTCCAGAAATGTCTACTATCACTGTAGCCCGGACTCCATTGTTTGCAAAAATAATCAAACAATATTCATCGAGCAAATGTTGTCTGGAAATCGGGCATAAGGACGTAAGTAAAGTTAGCACAGCAACTTCGCCTGATTTAGTTCAGAACTAACTTGTAATTTGTCGTTAATTTGTCGTGAAAACCATTTATTTGTCGTGTCTTTTTTCTAAAGGAAACGACAAATTCCAAAATGTAAAATTTTCGAATACGATAAGGTTTGAGCAAGTTCCAGTGAGTTGTGATGCTACGTTTACGTCAACATAGTACCACATCCAGTTTCCTGTAAACAAAAGTACGCGACAAATTTATGGTTTCCTCGAAAAATTAACGGCAAACTAACGACAAATTATGAGATAGTTCCAATCTAAATCAGGCGAAGTTTTGATGCTAACTTCACACGCGTGGCATAAGCACTTTTATGGGTGAGAAAATTCAAATTAGGTGTCACCGTCGAAAAAATTTATTTAAAAGGTATTTAGGCGGTAATTATGAACTGGCCTTGGATTTTTATGAAATCGAGCAAAACTACTGTTCTGACTTTGGTAAAATGCATTGAGAGGTTATACAGGGGATGGATAACCCATTTGGAAAGAGTTTAAAAGGTAAATGGGAGTTGCTACTAAATTGTAATGCAAAGGAGTACGAGAATGCGATCTGGCTTGGCTTTAACTTAGGTTTTAATTAAAGGTTTTGAAGAACTAGGTTGAATGTACTATTTTTAAATACAGACTGTTAATCTATCTAGCAAAGTCTCGAATATGTGAAAAAAAACTCATTTAGGGAATAATTAATGATAAAGGACTTATTTAAAGGATATTTATGGGATAATTCTGGAGTAAGCGCGACAGTTAGTTATCAAGGTTACGACCTTGGATAAATTTATTAAAATTAGACTAATTTCATAACAAAATTCTAAAGGACACAACAACTAACGTTTTTATGAATGCATCCTACAAATCGTACGGCTACTCACGGGGTCAGTGATTTTGTGGTATAGTTCCAGAATTTTTGCATCCCTGACCTTAGGAAGGCACGAAATACCATCGGGAAGTGGAGCTTTAAATGAGAACTGGATTGTAGTTTTCATTAAGCACCTTTCAGCCGTTGACCAGACATTGCAAATGCATGATACTAATGCCAGTTCACTATTCAAATATAAGTTTATATCCAGTGTATACACATAAAAAGCCTGAACGACTCTTCCTTTGGCTCGAGGGCAGGAACCATTTTAAAGTTCCTATACAATTTAAAGTTCGGTGAAGTTTATTAAATTTTCTAATCCACCATGGAATTGCCTTCCTTCAACTACCTTTAATATTACAACCGATAGTCTCTCATATTGGTAGCTAGTACCCCATTGTACAAAATTATTACTGCATTTTTAATAGCGTTCATAATTTTTATAGCAAACACAGCATTAGATATTACTGTTTATTCTATGTAAAAATGCTCCCAACACTAACTCCTGGGACTCCTGTATGGGTCCTCTTTGATGCAGCCAACTGGCCTAAGACTTTTTATCGGTGATGATCTAGAAGAGTGCTTATATCGCAAAGCCGTCTAATCCGTTAAAAGATGCAACACAGTATTAGACGCAAGTGTTACGTCAGCATCAATAACCACTTTCCTTCGTTTAGTAACAAGAGTTAAATCGTTGTTCTTCTTCAAGAAACTCAGCTATATCGAAATACTGAATTAAAATAATTGGACTCTTGTATGGATTACCTCCACGAGAATTATCGATGAGATTTCTGGGATTATATAATCAGCATTTCCATCATACCCAATTAAGTTACTAGGCCGACAAATGGACATTTATTTTGCCGTGACATCCAGTTCTGGCTCGTTTACTTCACTTGCGGGAACCATATCACATTCCGAAATTCATTAGAACTGGCGACGATAGAATTATCTAATTCAAAAAAGCAAATATTTCCAACATGCTTCGTTGAACCCTATTAAAGACTCTGGTATATATACATAATTCATTAAAACATCAAGTTACCCTGAACAGTGGCATGGGTAAGGTAAACTAATCGACAGGTCCTGCTTATTGAACTTTTTCAGGAACTAATCGACGGAGCAACCTGTGGCTAAAGTATTCCTCCTTCGTAACCGTATTATCCAACGACATGCCGTCGTTTATCAGCTCCAATTAGCGGCAGTCTGCACCATTCATTCGAACTTGACTCAGTCAAATCGTTAAAAATGTCCGCTTGGATAGGTATTGAACTAAGGACCCGTTTTTCATTCAAAAGAATGTCCATAGAAAGGCTCATATTACTCATCGCTCCTTTTAAATTGTGCGAACCAAATACTATGGATAGATAGGTATACCAACATTGTACTATGTTTGTGTACACGGAAAATAAAATAAATCGATTCTTATCTAAAGTCAATTACATAATAGGTAAAGTCAGAAAATATTTACTAATAACATCCTTACAGTGATAACAACATAATTACCGATGTTTCTTAACAAATTACTACTCGCAAAATGTCGCCTGTCACGTACAGTGTACATCAAAACTCTCCCAAGCCCCAAAAACTTATCACTTATAAAACTTTTCTCAAACTGCCTGTGGGGTACAAACACTAAAAATACAAACTTGGGGCACTTTCCTTCCACCTCCACCCCAGTTTGTTTCTAGACGTTCCATAAATATCAATTTCAATTACGAAGTGGACAAGTGCCAACTTCTTTGGTACAAACAAAAAGATAAACTCAATAAACAAAATTGTTTTCCAAATCTAATTAGTTCTGTTTGTGTTCCATGTTTGCTTCCAGACTTATCTCCCGAAAATGAGGCTGTGCATCTTGCTGCTGTTATTAATAACACACCAATCGACCGAACTTCCAGCAAGTCAATCAGATGAGGACGTGGATCGGGATGGAGATGTGGCGAAAAAAATCATTGGCTCAAGGTAAGTAGAGAATTAGTGTGACAGAATTTGAGGGAGAAGCTTTAAGAGCATTTCAGGCGTTCAGAACTTGATTTAATATTTTCGAAAAGTTTTTCCCCAACAATTTGTTACGATTTTGGTAATTAATATATTTACAGCAATTGTTTTTATTGAAGGTAGATGGGTTGATGTAGGTATAGGTACTGTGACACTAATAATTTCGTCCACACGAATGTAGCCAGTTGTGTCTTTCAACCAATTGAAATTCATTTTTTGTACGATCCCGGCTTTAAAGTCCAGTAACTCCTTCGGCAGTATCCATGTAATCAAGTAGAGGCACGTACTTGCATACGCACATACAACATACAATTAGCCGCGAAGATGTTAGATGTACTCATAATAAATTTACCTCTTTACACCAATATTCGTCATTAGAAGCAATTGGGACATTTTGGAAGTTGAGTAGTTTCATATCCTGAGAAAGATTCAGGTCTGTTTATAACCTTGAACTTGTTTGGCTTGGATTTACCTTTCTGGGCTTTATTATCTTCTGCTTATTGTAAGCACTATAAAACTCCCCCACAATGCTGAAACTGTTTTAATCGCGGAATTACTTAATTTTATTTTTATATAATTCTTTTTAGAGTTGTCATCATATGACATGTGTTTGGATAGAATTAATCCCGAGTTCTTCTAGGAAAGCGGCTTCAGTTCCATTTTGGCGATCATTATTTTCTTGAGATATATTGATTCTTAAAAAATTACTTTTTGAATGCATTCTATCGAAATTTTAAATAACCTCAGCTGTAACAAAAATCGTATAAGCCAAGTTTATTGTGTACAAATTTTGGTTGTAAGGAGCAAGCAAGTATTTTTCGCAGAAACTTCTTAACGGTAAAAAAGATACTTAATATCTGTAAAATTTCCTTTAAAGAGGATTCTCTGAACCTCATCTAATAACACAAACATTTTTTTTTATATATATCGCTCTGTGAACTTAAAAATTTTTAATTTCAAAACGATTTTTTGAGTCCCTATTTCCAGAACTGAAAAAGTTACGGGCATTACTGATCTACAAATTTAAAGTGTGTTCAACATCAACGAATATTAATAAAGAGATGCGATCTTTGAGATTTCAAGAGGATGTTATTAAATAGATATTTTCCTACGTACCCAAAACAAACACAGTGTTATTGTTTTGAATTGCTTTCAATCTATTCCTTTTAAACAACTTGGAAGTGTTCTTCAGGTTACAATTCTTGGTCTGTTCATATTTACAGGATATAATAATGATTTTCCTGAAATAATTGAATCACAGTGCCATTTTTATGCGGATGATGCTGCGACCATTATTCGCATGATAAATATCGTAAATGATTGCTTATTAATGCAAGAAGATCTATATAATTTAAAAATCTGGTGCGATGTAAAATTCTCAACCCTTAACATTAGTAAATGTAAATTTATATCCTTTTGTATAAAATGTGATAGAGTTCAGTCTGATTATTTATATCTTATTATACAACAGCAAGTGCTCTCTAGATCTTGGAATTTAAATCATTTAAATCATTCAAGTCTCCTCATTGTCATATAGATCTTTAACTTTCTTGTAAGAAGCATAATAGAATATATCGCACCAGTATAGAACTCTTTTTATTCCACATTATATAGTAAATAAAATATAGTTGCATTTGAGACGTTTCACAAAATATCTTCAGTACAAACTGAACGAAACCCAATCTCTTAGTGACTCAGTAGTTTTTCAATGATTCTCTGTAAAACCGTGGATTTGTGTGGAAGAAATCTCGAAACAACATGGTGGACTAGTACAGATTTAATATCGTAATGGTTTTAATGCTCCATCTCGTCAACCACGTAATTAAATTAGTTTAAAACTTCCATTCGCTAGACCAAATTTAAGAAATAAATCACCAATTTTCCGAATCTAAAGAAACTACAATAATTTTTGGATATATTCGATAATAGAAACCTCTCGGATTTCAAGCAAATAATCTCAAATGAAATACCCTCCAACAATTTATCTCCAGTCTAAGTATAATTTTGCAACGTATTTTTATATGATTATCATTTTTATTAATTTTAATTAATTTTTACGCTACTTGGATTTTATTACATTTTCTTGTAATATATTCATCATTCTTCACCAATTCTTACTATTACTCTTACTTTTACTTTAATTATTATTTGCCTGTAGACTAAAAATACTCAAAAATTTTACTAATCCCTAAAAGATATTCCAGATTTACGTCCCATTTCTATCCTACCGATTTGTCATATGCAAACTACATAGTCATTTTCTTGAGATTAGAAACCTACTAACACATTTGCAGGCAGGTTTCAAGGCTAAACATAATACTCAGAATTCGTAAATAGCAATTATTTTTCAAATTCTCGTGGAGAAAATCACACAGAAATATTTATCGAATTTATCGACGCTATTAATTGGCTCTGTTCATTGCTAGTAATAACACAAAATTTCTGATTAATAATATTAAAATCATAGTAAATCAATCATAATTAAGTTTTGCTTTACAAATCTTAAAGAAGCCGATAAATATTTCTACATATGATTTTAGTCCCTGTGAAATGGTTATGAAAGATTGATACAGAATAAAAATCATGAAATGATTTTTATTTTTCTAGTTGACAAATAAAAATCTCCAAGTGATTTTCATGATTTTACTCATGAACGATTTACAGCGTTGTGCAAAATAATATGTGCTGGTCTTCAGATGTTCAGATAAAGTGTGAGGTCTAACGATTAGTCACGAAAAATTTTACATCTGAATACCAGCACCTATTAATTTGCAGAAATTATCATAATGTACTTTTATTATTTTGTATCACTCAATATTAACTTTACTGTTAGAATTCAAAAATAAGTATTATACGTCGTCAGAGAAAGAAGAAATCCACTTAACGATTTTTATTTGTTGACCTGGAAAATATAAATCACTTTATGATTTTTATTATTGATCAAGAAAAATTAAACTCACAATACCATTTTTATAGTAGAAAAAAAATTAATGATTTTTTTTTTTTTTTGTGACTTAAAAAATAAAAATCTATTATTCATAAGGACTGAAACCATACGTAATTAAAGTTTAGCAATGACTTTTACAATAAAACTTATAAAGGGATAGGATCGCCGATAATATAAGAATTGATTTCGATGACGATAAGTTAAATATGCTAGCTCTTATGGATTTCTCCAAGACGATTGACAAGCTGAAACATATAATTCCTTCCTACCACCTACTTGCATGATAAGCTTCGAAACACGTTTACAAGACGTTTACCTATAAATTTTAAAAATCCATATGTGATATGTAAAAAAGCAATAATGTATATTAAGATTACATGGTGTAATAAACACAATCAGTGGCGCACACAAAATTTTGTCTTGGGGGCTCTTACATATTCGATTCAATTCAATTCAAATCTTCTTTATTAAGGTTCAACATACTGTAAGATTAAAATATTTATCGGCATCTTATATGTAAAAAATAATGTATAATAACGGGAGCTAAAATACTTACAATAGAATAGTTAGAACTAAACTAAGAAAAAATATATCGAAATTGAAAATGAAATTCAAAGACATTAAGAAAACATGAAATAGACATGTCTATGTCTAATAAGAAAAAAGAAGACCTAAAAAGAAAGAAAGAGAGATTAAAAAGAAAGAAAGAGAGATTAGAAACAATATAAGAGATATAGGGAAGTAAGAAATATTACATGCAAATGAACTTTGAATGGGTGAATGAAATAATATAAATATCTGGCTTAAATGGAGAATAACGGGTAGCAAATAACCTGAATAAAATAAGCACTACTGAGAGTAGATGTACGACATTGTGGCAGGAGCCGTTTGCGACCTCGGGGGGAATGTAAAGGTTGCAGAAAATCAACTAATACAATCAATTACTCAATGCGACTCTAAGTTTTCTAGAGCACATAAAATCTAAGGCTGTGAAATGAGGGAGCAACAGTAATTTGACCAGAATCATGCGTAAGCTTAGTGACAGGAGACTAGCAAATACCGAAAGACGACGAAGGCCTGCATAGATTTTAGACAGTATGACACTTATGTGATCACAGCAGCTCATCGGGCAATTAAGGTATACTCCAAGAATTCGAGCCCTACTAAGATATGGGACATTGGTATTAAATAAATTTCTGGCAATGTAAACAGATCAAATTATCCTGGATAGAATGCAATGCACTGGAATTTATTTGGGGTAAGATTTAGAACATTATCAATTTACCAGCAGTAAATTCTTTAGAGATCACAGTTAATACGGCTTACACAATCTTCGATGACATGACTGAAATAAAGATGGACGTCAGCTTCAAATGGGTGGACTTTCATGTCATGGGTTACTTCTGGAAGGTCGTTTATGTATAAACTGAATAATAAAGGACCAAGAATAGATCCCTGGGGCACACCACCGGAAAGGAGTAAAAGATCTGAGGAATACAATGATCATGACATGTTGGGATCTACCGAACAGAAAATTTTTAAATAAAAGAACGGCAGAATGGACGAAACCGAATCGGTATCAAATGCTTTAGAGAAATCTAACAAAAGCAAGATGAACATCATGTCTTTATCAAGAGAGGAGAGAGTATCAGTAGTTACTTTGAGTAGAGGTATTTCGCAGCTGTGATGCGAGCGAAAGCCTCATTGACAAGGGCTGATTATATTGGTAACACGCAAGTATTATAGAATTTGCTAGTACATTAATTTTTCGAGGATCTTAGAGAGGAAGCATAGGCTATTTGGGCTATAATCGGCTATTTGGGCTATAATTGGCTGGTGATAAAGGTGAGAGGCATTTAGGAATAAGTAAAACGTTGGCTATTTTCCAACTCGTTGGAAAAGAAGACAATGCTAGACACGAATTAAAGCATGCTGAAGGGGCATTCGAATTATTTGGCAAGATCAATTTGAGAAATTTTGGCGATACTTGATCATGTCCAGTTGCATTAGTTTTGACAGAATAAAGCGTCTTTATCATCTCTTCGCCATCCACACAACGAAAGCTGAAACAATCAGATTTCTCAGAATACGAGGCAACCAGAATTGAAGATTATCACTACCAGTTGACGGATGAACTTCAAAGTAGTTATTAAGAGCATTGGAGTTAAATTCAACGCTTTTAGCATCACGTCCATGAACCTCCGCATTACGCAGATTTTGCCATAACATTTTCGATGGTCAGTTACAATCAAATCTTTTACGATAGTAAGATTTTTTGGTAGCTTGTATCTTGGTATTAACTTTATATCACATAGTAGCATACAGTTTACGGCACTGACTGGCTCTGCAGCGACGATATCTCGAATAGAGATATTCTTGTTCAGCGATAAGAAACTGTACTTCGGCGATAAACCAGGGACAGCCCTTGGACCTAATTACTCTATGGCGAAGGGGGACATATCTGTCATATAGATCATGAATGAAGGAATTGAAAAGCTCGACTTGTCGGTCTACTGATGTAATACTATAGATGTCTTCCCAATGCAGCAATTGACATTCTTCAAACAAAGCCTCAATATCAACACGACAATAGTCGCGACAGGAAATAGTTTTTATGGGGCGATATTGATTGATCAACACATTGAAGGACAGGAACAACAGGTTATAATCAAGTATACTAGGGCTTAGTTGATTGAAAAACAATGTAAAATAGTGACCAGATACAAGGAACAGGTCTAGCAACAAGGGGTTAAGAGTATTGAAGAATGTGTGTTGAAAGTTGACTACATTTAAATGAATAGACTGGACAGTTGACAAAAATAGTTCCGTTTGAGCACCGTTTCTAAGCAAATTAACATTAAAAGCGCCGCCAATGATCACTTTAGGATAGATCTATACCTAATATGAGATAGAGATAGGAAAATTTCTCGGAGGCATCAAAACTGAAGCAGTCAGGCGGACAATATATTGTGCACAAGATACACCTCTGGACACCTGTGTTTACCTCAAAACAGAGAAACTCAAGGGGCCCGGAACTAGAATGCGTAACCACACTAGCCTTAAAGCTATCAAGGATTGACAAAGATTGCCACACCACCACCAACTCTCTTCTTACGATCAAGCCGGAAAGCATTAAAATTTGGAATAGATATCAGGGACGATAGTATATCCTCGCGTAACCATGGCTCAATAACAAAGTTTGCGTGCAATTTAAAGCAGAGTAGCATTTCTCTGATTTCGTTAATTTTGGGTCGAATACTACGAGCATTCAAGCAGCACACATTTAGACCAGTCCGGCCGAAGAAACGTTAATCATGGGTCTTATAGTGTTCAGAATACTCACATTGCTCAGCCTCCCACCAGCAACCACAAACTGTGCTCCACACAAAGAGGAAGACAAAGCCTCCGCAATAATAAAGACTTGCGAAATCCGTACTCAGCCATATAACAAGTAAAATGGTAAAATTCATTTGAAATATTGGAAAAGGTTGTGGTACGAAATATTAAATTCATTTCTTAATATTTACAGACGCAAGTCAAGTCGTCTTGCGATTCCTAGCCTAGCTATACATTTTGCATGGATCTGGTCTGATTTTTGCCATTATTAAGTGGGAAGCTATTGTTTAAAAGAACCAACATTTATTGAAAAAACAATTCAATAAATTTGAAAATTACATTTTAAATGCAGACAAATTTAGCTTCGACCCTGCGATCAGAGAGGTCTCATCAGTATGGTTATCTCTGATTATTACAATTATTGTATTTTTATAAAGTAAAACAAGGCCAAATTTCAATGCTCGATCTTATCTCACTTTCATAAAGTGAATTAATGCCGAACGAAGTTGTGAAATAAGACCAAATACGTAATCAAACGATATTTCGTCAGAAGAATATTGGTTTGTCGTATACGCTATTTGGTCATAATGCTGGAAACACATTTTAATGTTTTAGCATCAATCAAAAAATATCTGCCTGATAGGATTATGTTATTTTTTCACCATTATTACCCTGTATTATTATTTTACTAAAACTGCTTAAACTAGGCTTCCTACTAAAGTTGTTTAGGACTTATAATTAATTTAAGTCAGAATAAGTTTGTCGTATACGCCAACTTATGATACAATTTTTTCTCTATATACATACGATAAAATAAGAGCACGTACGCCACTTCGATATTGAATAAAGTTTGCAATGGTATATTCATGCAACGCAAGATTTAAATAATTTTATGTTAATGTTCATAAAAAAGAAACACCAATATAACAAAGCTGCATTTACGAGTATGTAATTATAACAAGAGAACAAGTTACAATTGGTCTAAGTAAGATCAATAATATTATACCCTAGAACATAAAAGCTAAATAAATTGAAACCCCAAAGCTCTGTATGGCAACAACAAGAACAGGTTGCCCGAATTAATTCATTTTTAAAATTTCGTTTACTATTTTTATGAAAACGGCATGAACCAAATTACAGCTTTCTATTCGTTGATGCGTTCCAAGGCAGTGTTCAAATATATAGTGAAAAACTAAATTTTTGTATGGCAACCCTACGAAGGAGTTGCCCGATTGGTCCCACTTTCGAACTTATACTTTTCTTTTCCCCTTTTTTTTTAAACCCGTGTGCAAAATTTCAGCACTTAAGTGACTGAGCTCTCGAAATATCGCGAGGACGGACATGCATGGGTGTCCAATCCATTTTGCTTTATCATCATTAATTCTATGCGTTACAAACGGTATGAAAAACTTATGATTTCATTATCTAGGGTATGAAAATTCGTCAAAACACATCAGAGCTTATTACATTATCTTTGTTTAAGTGGAATCACTTTAATTTGTTTTGTAATACTGTTAGTACATTGTAATAGTCTTACCAGATACTAATAATAAAGATTAAATAAACAAATTGATTTATGATGAAAATATAAAGAAAACACTAGTCGTATACATTAAATTTGTTGAAATTAGTTAAAGATATTATCGAAAGAGCTCTGTAATACTCTTGGTGTACTGCCTACTGCCTACTACCTACTAATAAGCTCTTAATACCGGCAATATTTTCTTTGGAAGTAGACTTACTTTTATTTTGAAATATATTTAATTTTTAATTAAATTAATTTTTCCCCATTCCCAAAGTTTTCTTTGTTGCTCTTTTTTAGTAAAGATATGGTTTTGTATCCATGGTCTCTTTCATTAGTTTTAATTTGAAGCTAAAATAAATCAGATCTTTCCTATCTAGGAAATTCTGACTTGAAGGAGTACAGGGGTACTTTGAGACGAAAAGGAAATGTAAATGTCTTATAAAAAAGTCGGATGTCCAGGACTTTGTCGGCTTCTGTGAAATATATTTTTACAGGACATATTCTGAAGATAGTAGTAGTACTTGGTAGTGATAGCGGGCTATAGATTTCCAGATTTTTTATGGATTCTATCTATAGCACTATGGACGCAGTCAACTTCTTAAATTAAGCAATGCCCTGGCGTCGAAGATTTTTGTTGAATATTTTTCAGATTAGTCTGATTGTGAAGAAAATATTGGAGTTCAGTTGTTATTTTTTTTTTGTTTTGCGCAATGCAGGAGTCACTCTAAAGGGTTATGTACTCTTTAGCATCACCAATGTTTTTATACTTTTGGATTTACCAAGGAAAGTTATAATCACATACAACAAACCAAGTATAAAACATTTCTTTTATTTTATTATCATATGTTGATAATCTTTTCCTTCCTTTCTAGCACGTACGACAAAAAAAAAATCTGTGATTTAACGTATGTTTCCTGCTTATATGTATACGTACGACAAATTAATACTCAGCTAAAAATAATTGCAATTTTTCAAGAAAATATTGTCGTACGTTCTAAAAATTGGCGATAACGACATACCGATATTTACAAGTGATAATTTTTAGGGATATGCGTCTAAAGTGTTGCTCATTATCTCAGAAAACCTCAGAGCTGAGAAAAAGCCGATTACAGATTCAGAAAGAACGCACTGAAAAATCTATAAATAACCTTTTAACTTCCAATTTGGCGTACACGACAAACCAATTCTCGGCCAGTGATTTGTTAGAAAAAGGGTTTTACCGAATGAAGTGTTTGTTAACTGTACTCATTTGGGATCACTCCAGTAGCTACTAAACCCGTGCCGACATGTCTGTGTCGGGTCGAAGATGTACAATCTCTTGACCAATCATTTTCTAAACCTAGCAAAATTAATTCTAAAACCTTCCCAATGAAATCGATCCCGATCTCGATTTGTATTTTTGTGCTTAAAAAACAAGCGATTCATTTGGTTTTATTTAAAAATCTAGAGATCATAATCCAAGACGCAAAGCTTTCCCTTTTTGCTGACCTCACAAAAATACTTAATTAAAAATAATTGCAACAAGTGTGATTTAAATGCTTTCACCAAATCGTTTCCAATCAATGAGTCAGAGTAAAAAAAACAGTCACCAGTAGAATGAAGTATGAAGAATTTCCTCAGAGATTTGCAAGTATGAGAAATGGGTAAACCTTCTCACTTCCCAAACCTTCCACCATCTGGTAAACGTGAATTTAATTACATGTGATACAGGTGACGGTTTTATAGCTTAATTTATTTTCTCACCTCTCAATGCAACTGTTTTGTAGTTTACGTTCTAGAATCTGCGATAAAAGTCTCATTAGAACCAATACCCTCCAAGAAATTCAACAATTTCCTCATGTTTTGAGCTAACCTTAATATTGAGAAAACTCCGGATGACTTTGGAATAGCACACACACGAAGTGCTAATTAATTTCAATTATCTGAGAGTGAGCTGCGTTCGGTTGTCGAGTTCATGCATTGCCATTTCTTTTTAGTCCATTCAAGTGAAGCCCAGTTGTGGGCCAGAGGTTAATGGCTTTGTTTCTCACGTGTATTTCGTGATTTCGCGGCACTAGCAATTCATTGCGCAGCACTTTTCAGCACAGCGCAATGATTTTATTACATTATTTCTCACCTCTGGTTCGGCCCGTTTACTTCACACAAACTTCAGTTCAGTTATGTAAATTAGTAGAGTTACTGAATTTATACGTTTTCACTGCCATTGCCAAAAACCGGGTTAAACAATGAAAAGAATACGCTTCTGGAAATCTAGTGAATCTCGCATTTTGGCTTTTGTGTTTATTAGCTAAGATTTCTGCTGGTTTTCGGAGAAATTTAAATTCCACAGGGGCACAACCATTGAGGTTGCTTATTCAAGCAAGCAAAATAATTTAGCTTTTGTACGATAGCTTCGTTTATCCAAATCCAAGTCGAATTTATCCGACAATTTAGGGATTCCAGCATCATCTGGTTATGCAAATTTTTGTTGCATTTGCGATTACGATATTTACGGATGGAAATTCAGTCCGTTCGCCTTATTTCAGTGGTGCATCTGATTATGATAATGCGATGCTATGACCGTCAAACACAAATCGCTATACCATGATGGAATCGAAATGAAAGCACCAATTGCAATAATTCATGCAAATGTTTAGGTATTTGGGAAAGTTGAAAGTAATAAACGCGGGTGGTAGGTGTACGAAATTGTTCTTTTGTTTTAGAGTCTGTTGAGATTGTTTTCTTTAGAGAAGGAGTAAATTAAGTTCGCTTATAAAGGTGTTATGACCAATTCAAAGATATCACGTGCTTTTGATGTCAAATGTCGTGTGTCTCTGAAAATAAATGTAAGCTTACTGCGGTAAATTTTAGTTATGAATTCTTTCAGAGTCTCTTTATTTCCTCGTATTTTAATCTAGGGGTACCTACTTTAACATCTTTCAAGGTATCCAGAACAGAACGGACACTGGTTTGTTGAAATAAATTTACTAACATGATACATAAAGTACCTCTCAATGTTTACGTTTGGACAAATGTCAGAGTCATTCGACTGCGATTAATTTACCCTTCGCTGACTTCTGTAGTGCTGATTAAGAGGAATCAATACTCAGTAAAAGTGTCAATTGAGATACAAGCGAAATCTGTAGGCAATTGAATTTACTATAATATAGGTTTGTGTTCTCTCTCTACTGAAAGTGATAAAAGTGGTATACAATTAGCCTAGACCTAGTAGGCCATATTAGAAAGATCTAGCGTAAAAGACAGAAACCCAACATGCAACAAAATCAAAAAAATTAAGACCAAAAATAGTAATAAGATTACATTAGAATGCCAGCCTCACATTGGAATGGTCCGTTGTGATATTACTTTATCTTGTTATTTTACAATTGAAAGAAATTAGAATTACATTTCACGAAAGCGATAACTATAAAATATTTTTCTTCTTTCTTTAGCAAAGATCATTTGCTTATACAACACATGTTAAAAGCTCTTCGCTTATTCTCTTAATCTATATAAGTACTACAGAATTATTTATTAAAGCCCCGAATATGTTCCACACGTCAAATGTCGTGAGCATCCTACACCGTTCTTTAGAAATCCATAGTTAAGCACTTCATAGAATTTATAGTGATATGTACGTATAGCTTGAATTTCAATACAAATTCTGATATCTGATCATGTGGCATAATGAGAGTTTTCTTTACTTGGTTTGCTGAATCGTTTATATGAAAAATTTTCACTTAGAAAGGGGGATTCAGTTTTACTCTTCCGAGACTCACAGGTAATTTTTAAATCTACAGTATTTAGCAGAAAATTAAAACACAAGTATTGTCAGTTTGTTGGCATAAAGGCACAAATAAAAAATGTTATGAAGAAATTCTGAGAGTATACTTTGTGCTTCGATCAGCAGTACAGGGTCTACACTACAGTGAACTCAGGCAAACAGTTCAGGGGTTCATTTCTGTCCTGATGAGATCGCCCTGTACTATTGATCGAAACACACTGTATACTCTCAGAATTTCTGTATGAAATTTTAATTTGCTGCTTTAAGCAAACAAACTGCCGGTAATTGTCTTTTAATGCTTTGTTAAAATCTTTACTTCGAAGATACAGCAGCACCGTAAAACGGGGTGATACTTCGGAATTGGATAGAATTTGGGGAAACGTGGCAAAAATTCGTAATTTTGTTCAAATACTCACAATTACTTTCACTTTCCTAAAAGTAAACATTTTCACTTACAAATAGTCATCAGAATTGTGAGTATTTTAGCCAGAAGCGTGGTTTATTCAGTTTAAAGATTTAAACTTGAAATGTGCTTGACTTTTCATATAGCGCAATGCTAAATCATTTTCAAATGCCACGTTTTTGATTTTAGCACTGAGATATTTTCTCCTTTAATTGAGAAACGAGGAAAGAGCATATTTTTAGATCATATTTGCAGTACACGGCTAAACCAGAAATTTATTTGAATATTATTTCCTAATATACCTAACAGCTAAAAAAGAGAGAAAGAGAGAAAGAGATTAACACTGAACTTAATCTATATGCATTCTTGGCATTAACATTTCCAGCAAGCTAAGCTAGTCAGATCACATCTTCTCGGTTGCCATAAGATCATCGAAATGTGGTGAATTTCTAAAAAGGTGTAAGAAATATTTCAGCCCATCGAAGGCAACGCTCCTCTACAGTTCCTATGTCAGACCTAGAATGGAATAGAATTTCTATATCTGGGCCGGGGCTAGTCGCACAGCCTTAGCTTTATTGGACATTGTCCAAAAGAGAGCCTTCAAGCTCATTGGCGATGTGGAAATAACTTGTCATATCGACTCACTCGAGCACCGCTGCAATATTGGATATCTTCGCTCCTTTATCGCTACATGAATAGTCAATTGTCCGATGAAATATCTAGTCTGATCCCTTGAAGAATGATTCTTGCACCCAATACTCTAGTTGCAAACCGCTCACATAATTTTACCCTTCAACAAGTAACTTTCGGCCGTACAAAATTCCGTGAAGCTTTTCTATCCTGAACTGTCTGCGGATATGGAACAGTCTACCATCTTCTATCTTTCCTCCGGCATACAATCTGTGAAAGATTAAGCGTAGCATATATCGGCACCTTCGTGAATCTTTTCATATCCACTAATCCTTTCCCTATCTCCTTCCTGCCATGCTGTGCTTCACATCTAGAGTATCCCCTGAAAAAAAAATCATGAGTAAGTTTTGAACCTTTAGCTTTTCTAGCCCGGCTATAATGGAATAAAACTACCAATAACTTCCGTATGCTCTTCCATTGAATACACTATTTTCCAAAAATATGCATACCATGTCAGTGAGTGTATGCTTGCTTTCAGAGATGTCGATTATCTATACTAATACCACTATATCGACTATATTGAAGCGTGAAGTATGACCATCATTAATTAAATTCAGTCGAAAACTGGCATATAAAGGTAGTCCAAGATATTAGTGTCAAACTGAAATACTGAGGGAGTGGTCGTCAATCTCCTTTCGGATTTATGTAGAACTAATTACCACTCGTGTAATTATTTTGTCTCTAATTAATTAATAGAACCTTTGGGTATGCACACGCTTTCAATTAACTGTGCCGATAAAAGGACCTGTGTTCCACAATGACTACCTTCGTAAGAGCAACTTTAAGTGCGTACACCATATAAGCATGCCTTGGCTCAGGAAATAAACCAAATGAAAGCGTAAAAAAAAAAGTTTTGGAAAATAAGGTAAATTGAAAATTTAATAGCAGTTCCAGTACCAAGCAATCCTATTCACCGTGTTGATCATTTAATTCTTCCTATGAGAAGATATCTGCAGAATATACCGAACAAATCTATAGTACGATCAAATTAAGCCGAACGTCGACAATTCGTATAGTTTTGTATATTGGTACAGTTATACCTTGCGGTATCCAGTTGAAGATACTAAATGTCCTCAAGAGTGGGCGGTGTGCTTGGGGTGTTGTGGGGGGGGGGGGGGGGGGGGTTAAGGTTCAGGTTTCAGGTTTCAGGTTTTTGCTCATATCTCGAATATCTGTACGAATAGCATTTTGTTTATCTCTGACAAAAGTTTCTACATAAAATTTCCTACAAATTTGGTCATATTTATTTTTTCTCTACTCTACGAGCAATACTTTAAGAGCTACAGGGTGTACAAGTTTTAAGAAAGATGAAAATAGAAGATTTAAGAAAACGGCGTCGTTGTCTTGTCATTGTTCATCATCACTTACATTTTTAGTATAGATTCAGCAAGCTTAGTCATATATCGATCCAATATAAAAAACCCCATGTCGAGATATTGGTAGACAGGTAATTGCCAAAATGTTGCAAAACAAGGATAATGTTGTATCGTTTGGGGTCATGAGTAGTGTCGTCAAGATCAGTGACGAGACTGTAGCCGTCGATCCATTGTTTTTGTTCCAATGGATTGCAATTGCCAAGAAGGACGATGAACATGTGGTATCGCTTTTGGAGTATGAATTACCACCCTATCCTTTGTCTCTACTTAACGAAAGCAGTATGATGAAAACTAAAAAAGCAGCTTTGTATGACATTCTCCTCAAAACCGACACTACTATCGGTTATAAAACTTGTATCATGATCATCGATTGTGGATTTCTTCTCCACCGAACCAAGTGCCAATTTGGTTTTACTTATTCCAACATATGTGACCAGTACGTGAAGTACAGAAAAGATCAATACAGACCCAATTATATTGCCGTGTTTGATGGCTAGGATGACACAAAAAACAGTAGAAAAGCATCAAAACAAAGAAGAAGAGAAGCAACGAAAACGTCTGTTGACATAAATCTTAATCTTGCTATGAAGGTCACTAGAGCATTTTCTATCAAATGCGTAAAAGAAGTCCCGACTCATTGAACTTCTGGCAGAAAAAATTCAGTCTGAGGGAATCGAATCACGAGTAGCTCCTAGTGATACTGACTGTACAATTATAAGAAGATTTGGACTTAGTAGTCCTTTTAATGGCTCTATTACCACCAGAGAAGTAAATATTCATTCTCAAGCCAGGAAGAGGGAAAGTGGAAACTAAGATATTTTCGTTACAAGAACTCCAACAACTCTCATTTTCTTGTGCTATTCTTTTCCTACATAGCTTTAGGGGCTGCGACACAACCTCAGCAATTTACAGGATAGGCAAACTGTCAATTGTAAAGTTGTTTGAGAAAAAATCGATAATCAAGGATATAGCAGCCATTTTCTATAACCCAAAATCAACATCGGAAGCCATAGCAAAATCAGGAGAAACAATGTTTTTGACGATATATCGTGCACTCACTACTCATCTTGATTTTAACAGCCACCGATACTAGCTTTTTGTTAAATCCAGCAGCAAGACCAAACTTATCTCTTCTCTCTCTCCCTACTAAAGGGTCAGCAAAATATCACGCATTATGAGTATTCCACAAAGTACAAGTATGGCTGGGTAACGAAATGCCTTCTGAAATATGGGGTTGGAAGCGAGGAGTTGATGGAACCCTCGAAACAATTACCACCACTGATTCTCCAGCTCCTGATATGATGAGCGGATGTCCAAAAGCCGGTATTTCATGCAGTCTAGTATGCTTCGGCCGCTTGGGTTCATGTACAAACGGTATAACTGTAATGTCATAGAAGAAGAAGAAGAAGATCGCGATGTAGAAGACGACGAGTAACATAATAAAGAAAAACTGATTTGTTTTTTCTATTTTTAAATGAAATCTTAAAACCTATATCGTTTTTATTTTTTAAATCTGCTATTTTTTATCTCTCTGTTAAACCTTAAACACCCTGTAGCTAAAGTATTCATACGAGTATTGGTCGTAGAGCAACAATAAATATGACCAAATTTGTAGGAAATTTTGTGTAGAAACTTTTGTCAGCAGTAGACATAATGCTATTCGTTCAGATATTCGAGATATGAGCAAAAACCTGAAAAAAGGTACCTTAAAACCCCCTACACGCTCAGCATACCCCCACCTATGAGAACTTTCAGTACGTTCATTTGGATACCGCAAGGTATAACTGTACCAATTTATAAAACTACAAGAATTATTTCCCCTGATTTTATTAATTTTCTTGAACTAGTAGTAGATCGAGGGATTAGATTTTCTTTTTGGAAGCGCACTACATTGGCTTTCACAATTATAATTGCTAATTCTAATGTCAATTGTACCACATTATGCCACATTGGTAAATGTAATTGGTAAGAAGATATCATCAGAGAACCTATAATTTTTCAGCATCTTGTTAAGAGACTTCAAACATTCCGTCTTGTAATCAACCTCTCTCAACTAGTACGGACAAATCATATAAGAGTTTCCATAAATGAATTTTATTGGGGACATGATATTTTAATTTATATAAATGAAACAATTTTAATTCAATTTTATAATTTTCTTGATTACCAATACTTCCATAATGATTTTTATAATCTATTATTCTTCTTATTTTTTCAGTGTTGTAACATCAGTTTCAGTGATATTAAATGGAAACGAACCCCAATTTACCGATGCAGTTGGAAAACCAATTCCAAAACCAATGATACCGCTCCAAGTAGCGAGTCCAATTAACCTACTAAATCCGGATCGCTATGAATTCTATACATTCGACGACAATGGAGAATTGGTGAAACGTTTGATGACCTTAAAGGAAATTCAAAGTATTGTGGCAAACGGTGATGGTGATGGTGCAGCTATAATTCATAATGTTCCAATTGATGATCGAGATCCTGAAAAGAATGTCCACGATATTGTACAAAGCGTACAGAATGTCTTAACCAAAGAAGTTGAATGGAAGAAAAATGCATCAAAAGAACAGCTAGTTCTAGACACTCCAGATGTCTCATCATCATGGTCAATGATATTACCAGCAATTTTTGGTAACACTGGTGGTGATATTTTCCCACATAAACCACAACAAGTTGTCATGACACCAGATTCAGATGTTGTAGAACATTCATCCAAACCGACATTAAGTAAACCGACTCCATCGCATAGACCAAAGCCTACAAAACAACGTGTTCCAACAAGAAGGCGGCCTATTACTACAAGAAAACCAGTAACAAATGCTATTACTGATATGCCACAAAAGATATTCGTAAATAATGAAGAAATAGTGAGGCCGACTACAATTAATCGTATTGAGACTACAACTTCGGAACTTGTATCTGATCCATATACTTCGGAAAAATCTAAAATTTCATCAACGTCAACCACTACAAAGCGCGTACCGGCAACAAAAATTAAACCGTCTCAGTATAGCAGTCTTTCAACTTCAAAACGTACTACAGCAGCTACAGCAGCAACAACCACAACAATACCTAGTACTACAATTTTGAGTACACGCACAACGGCTACGCCCACGACTTCAACACGTACAACTATTCGAACTACCAGCACAACCCCTATGCCTACAACTACAATAAAGACAACACCAATTCCTGAAGCAGTTTCAACTATTAAGATGCCTACAGTAAGGGTGCCAATAATTCATCCTGAAACAATTGCCGTCAACTTAATCACTAGGAAAACAACAACGAAAACAACTCCCCTACCAACAACTACTTTGGCATCAACAACTCCCTTATCAACTACTACCTCAGTTACAACTTCCAGCACCAGTAGTAAAACAGCAACAAATAGTACCTATTTAGTCGATCAAAGTTCAACAGAACAAGAAGAGGACTGGAAGATTAACAGGACCCCAATATACACTTCCACCACCGAAATGGATAACGAGGAGCTTACATCGCCAAGCAACGACGATGTGCCAACTACACTTGGTATCAATAACATCCTACAATCCTTGACTCATAACCAGGAAGACTTAAATACAAAACTGTCATTTGATCAAATAATGGAGAGTCTCAAGGATGTATCCAACGACAATGACTTGCCTGAGGAGATCTATGTTAAAAAGAACCAAAGTACATCCCCGATTTTGTACAGTGGTGTGAATATTTTATCGACTGGAAGTAATCAGCATCCAACAACAGAACAGATGGAAACAACAGGACTCTCAGTAAGCTCAGACGAAGATCAAGATGGCATGACCACAACAACTGAAGTTGATTTTCAATCAATTACTGATAAATATACTAGCAACCAACTTGACAAGTCAAATGTAATTAAATTTGAGCCACTTTATGCCGAACTTATAGATCCCATTTTAACTGACTTAACAACAGAATTTCTGACTACAGAGCTGCCCACCACAGCAATGATTGAAGAGATGTCGGAACTGGAGGAATTAGAGCAAATATATCCCACGAAAATTACCAACTTGGAAGATAATGAAGTCAATCATATTACACCAGTTGCAGTGCAACTCGTTAATAATGTTCAGAGTTCAAACAATTTGACGCAAACAGTTAATGACTTGATTGCATCCAATATGGATAATTTCGAAGACGTATCCCTTAGTCCACAGAATTTCGAGCTTGTCATAGAAAGTTTGAAAGCAGGTAATGTGAACATGTCAGACTTTAAGCAACAGGCAGCAACTGCAGCATCAATTTTAGAAAATCTCCCGATAGCATCATCATCATCTCCAGAAGTTTTAACAGAGTTAGACAGTTCAGATGAAATTGAGTCTCTACTCTCAGACGTTTTAAACCAAATGGCAGATACACCTCCAACTATTAAAGACGAAATCCTTAAGCAAGAGGAAACTTCCAATCGCCTGTCGAACGTAGCGCATATTAGTACCGGGCTATTTGGTAATCTAAATAGAGATGACTTGAAGTATGAACAATCAGACTCGGAGGATAAGAAGTATGAAAAGTTGGATACTATAACACCTCAGGAAGGTAGTAATTTCTATAAGAACCAAACACCTAGTATCATCTCAAAACTTCCAGTTATAAAGGAAACATCAACAATGATTTTCAACTCAGAAAATAGCAAGGAGGTACTATCTCGTAAGCCTATAGGATATGCACCTGTCGAAACGCTTTTGTCTTCAAACAAACAGAAACCGGATATTCCAATGAAACTATTAACATCTACTAAAGAAGAACAACAGTCCGAGTACATGGAAACAACCTCGCTTAAACCCGTGGTACCTGATGAGCCAGCCACTACAGATCTGCCGGTGAATATTCAAGAATTAGCAAGCTCCACTTTAACAGAGACTGTAAATAAATACAGCAGTGATAAAGAGGAAACATCATTCTACTCAAGTCCCACAACAGAATCTTATGTAGACGAGAATGATTCTATAGAAAATCACACAACTGAATCAGATTCCGGTGACGATGATGAAAAATTCTCACTGATTTCAACAACTTTGATGTTCTCAAAGGAAGAACAGGATAGTGAGGATGAGGAAAATGTCTCAAGGTATGAGGTCACTGACATAGAAACAAGTGATTCAAGTACAACAGAAGAATCAGTGGGCGGGGAGAATTCCTCAGTGGCACCTCCTGAGAACCCGATGGAAAGTTCCACGAGTGCAGCTTTGTCAATTACAGAAGATAAAACTATTTCTGACTACAGTCCCACACCAATTACGGATATTTTCAATAATACAGAGACGGAGCATTTGTACGTCAGACTGGGAGAATCGACAGAAAAAAACGATGAACTCATATCCACAACTAGTATCACAGGTATTTCGGAAATGAATTCAAATTCAATGTCAACAACTGTCTCGTCATCTACTGTCCGGACACCAGGAACTTTAAAACCAGTTCAGTATTTTAAGCAGCCATCTCCCAACGACCATAAATTGCTTCAGTTCAACAGTCACAAACCCCTACATAATAGACCGCCATCTCTAAGCAATCTTAAAATAAATCAACAAAATCAATCTGCACGGCCTCCAGTCAAATTGGATCCAACTCCAGAACAAACAATGGGATTAGAGGCTAGCACATTAGATTTACAAGAAGACGTCCAGGAATTCGCTCGACTCTGCAATGAACTGGCTTTTAGTTATTGGAAAGCCATAACCGCTGAAAAGATAAGCCCAGCTAGGAGTCTTGTTCTATCACCGTTCGCATTGACCTCAATGCTCTCAATGGTGTTCTTAGGTGCAAGAGGTGGTACTTCTGGAGAAATGAATGAAATCTTAAAACTTGATGACATGGTCACATTCAATCCACATTTAGTGTTCAAAAATATCACGGATTCCGTTGAACATGCCACAGATAGTGGAATCTCTTCTAGTGCTTTCATTCGTGAGATCTATAGTGACCGTTCCAATGGGAAAATTTTGCAATTCTTTAAAGAAAAAACGCAACAACTGTACTCTGGGCATGTTGAAGAAGTCAACTTTCACGTGGTCAATGACATTATTCGACGACGGACGAATCTTTTAATTAAGAGACATACTATGGGAAAAGTTATAGAATATCTAAGAACCAACAGTGTTTGGGTTAACGGACCACTAGCAACTGTCTCAGCAAATCTATTTCAGGTAAGATGAAAGTTTTATTCTCCTTTTTTGTGGTTAAGTATTTTAAATGGTAGTAGCAACAATTGAGACCCTTCTGTATTAAAACCGGGCTAACTTAGATTATCTATCAATCGTTAGGTTTTCTCTAGCATAAAGTCCAAGGCAATCACTTGCTTCGTACTAACTACTACTGATTCTGCATTTTTATTAAGCGTAGCGGGACCATGGTAATAAATGGAAAATTCACAGCAAATGTTCAGTCATCTCAGCAGTCCTCTCCTGGCCGACGTTGTGCATTACCAACGACTAAGTATTTCGGTAATTTATTCTAATTAAAAATTAATCTAATAACTATAGTGGCCCCTAGGAGATGCGCTCAAGCATGAGCAAGTACGATTGAACAAAGCCATTAACTAACTTCGACTCAATTTTGATAAAACAGTGATCTCTTCAGTCAGCAGGATTAGGATGCTTTATTTATATTTCACGTACCATCTCCCGAGAGAGGGATTAAGCTTTGAAAATACCCCAAATATCTAGGCATTCGTGAGGAGACTTGCCTAAAATTATATGTGTAAAATAATCTTGGGGTAATTACAAGGGCTGTATTGACCAAACTTGTCGGTCGATCATAATACCGATGATCACTTAATTCTAGGTTTCCATTCAGAGTAGACCTAATTTGAGAATGTTTCCTATTTTCAATGGATCCAAAATTAAAAGTAATAAAGAAAGCGTATGGGGTGCCAAGTAATTGAACTCTTGGGATTGAAAACCAGCCAAATTTATGGGTAGAGCACAATAAGGCAACGAGGTATCACTTGAAATATACTTTCCAGTAAAGATCTATGACGAGAGGGTGATACCGTGATATTAAAAATCAATCCCGGATTGAAACTGACAAAAGTCCTTTACAATTTTATAACGACATATTCAAAAAAGTGCTTTCTCGTGCAAAAATCCATTTATACGGCTTAGAGCTAAGATATACTCCGGGTACTTTACTCTAAGCTTACCAAAGAAAACGAAAAGAACTCCGAACTGTGAGATAAATCCATATCCAAACCAAAAGATCAGGTATTCTAGTTTCAAAATCAGCTTTTGGCTTTGTTCATAGACGTTAGAAATATTTCAAATATATTCTGGCGTTTTATGTAAGAACATCTGGGAATAGCGCTCCGAACTAAGGATTATACAATTATACAGCAGGAAAATTATTTGCTTAAATTTGAGTGGGTTTAAAATGAAATCGTGTTCATATCTCAAAATATCAATTTAATCGTTTTTTTAATGATGTTCGAAAGCTGAGGGGATACCCTATAATGCCGTAGCACAGTCTTAGCAGAAAAAAAGGCGGAGTATGGACACGACAATTATTGAGTTGATCGCAGTGATAAGATGTAGCGATTTCGCATATGAGCACTACTTATATCCGCCTATATGGGGTTCGACCCACTATCAGGACATTATCGTTCAATTAACCGGAAGTTTTTTTTACTGAAAGCAAGAGGTGAAAAATCTGCATTGATCTACCATGGTAGCTTCAAGGCTATATAGGACATACTAGGTGGGTATAGACAGTTAGTTCACTGGATAATGGCTGAAGTCGAAATAAGCAAAACATTGATTTAAAAGTAGGAGGATAAAATGCGGCGTTTAAGTAGGACGGGTTTTGTGATTATGGTACATTTGTAACTTAATATCCTGTCACTTTGATTTTACATAAGCTTAGACGATGACTTGTATCTCAGATGGGAGTATTTGGTGGCTATATCCCACGCTGTTTTGTAATGCAACAATGCGCGACTGGTCGACCAGATGTTTCAACAGAGTGAACGTCGCACCTCTGGATGGAGTGGACAATAGGCTTCCCTAAGTGGTGGCGTGGTGGACACCAGTGAGATGATATGCGGCCATGTGCGAGTGTCCTCACCGGAAGGAATTAATATCTCTGTCGGGGGTTGACGTCTGCCATTGATATGAAGAAGTGCTCGATAACTTGCTCTTCAACTAGCGCCATAAGATTAACTACAGAGGAGTTTTGCAACAATTGGAAGTACTCCGGAACTTGAATACGAAAAACGAATATCTGTTGGTATTATATATTAAAGTCGCTGTATCTGAAATGGGGACGTAAGCCACAAGAGAAATAGAAGTGATGTGAATGGAAACATGGACTGTCCCTATGACAGACCATGGAACGCCTCGATTAAGTTTAATTTATGGTCTCTTTTGGTCGAAATTGTTACTACAGGTCTCCGACTCCAGATGGATCTTATGACAGCACTGGGGCGGGGGGTGCTTTGAATTTTGGAAGCTGGTTCCGATTCTTCAGATGGTCCGCGTTAGCTCCAGACGTTCCAATGAATAGGCATACTCGTAGAACCTATACGGCAGAAATTGTTATATACATTTAAAAATATTCTCGGGGCCATGAAGAAAGGGCATCAATCAAAGTCAAATCTTCATAAAGGTTATAATAAGAACCTAACAAGCACTAATGTTGAAAATATACCGAAGTTCAACCCCCTCTCTTAACTCTCAAACGAAGTATTTTAACCTCCCTCCACCTTTCGAATAAATTTTTGATCATATAAAATATTTGCTGCTCGATTTGGTACTCCATACACAGACACTAAAATAGTTAACATGGGGAAATGATTATTTCCAGAAAGCCTTGAAGAGGGTTTAAGCAAGTGTCAGGTTTATCTTTAACTTTATCGTCAAGCTCGATGAACTCCTGTTTTGACCTGGCCTGCTTGACCGAAACATAGCTATGTCGAAAGATTGCCGATGCAGATCTCTTTAATCCCGAGTTCTTGGTGTTTCGCTGTGACCGCCATAGTCTGTCTTTGGATGATCCTGTTGGAGGTGGATCGCTTTGTGCCGTTCGTCGCACCCTTCCATGCGTGTTAATCGATTTCGTTGAGTCCGGCTATCGGGAGTTTATATGTGTAGCTCTGAAACTCGCACACAAAAACGTATATATTGCTACAGTTTACATCACTCTATGCTCATCAGCTGAGATATTTGACTTGCTGGCTTCATGTACTGATAGACTTACTGAAGTTCTGCTGCCTGTCGACGAATTATATTGCTCTTTGGTGACTTTAAATGGCCTATTGTTAACTGGGAGCACTCTCTGGACGACCAGGGCTTGCAGCCTTCATTCTCGGCGACTCCTCAACATGCCATATCTTTTATTGGCAGCATTATTTCTTTGAGCTTAATGCAGTCTAGCGGCGTTATTAATGACTCTGGAAGATCTCTTGACCTGGTGTTTTCTTCCGATCCTAATGGGACTCTCGTTAATCTCTCGTCATCATCTAATGCTTCTAGTAACTATTGCTGTAACTTTAGAAAAGCTGGTTTTAATAAAATGAATGAATAGCTCTCCGACTGTGACTAGGCAGTGTTCTAGTAAACGGACATTGATAAAGCTGTAAACTCGGTTTATGACATTCTATATCTTTGTTTTACTCACTGTGTACCACTTGTTCGTTCGAATCGTACTTCGCATTGTCAACCGTGGGTCAATGGAGGTTTTGTTCCTCAAAAAGTGATGCTGATTACATAATTTATTCTAATTCGCGTGCTCAGAACATTTCGTATTTGACGGACTCGTACAACGATTATGTATATAGAATGAGATGGACTTTGCTTGTTGAACCAAAGCAATTTCGGAGGTTTGTTAACTCTAACCGCAACCTTGATGGATAACCTTCATTGTTGCGACTTGATAACTTAGATAGTGTGGACAGCTTAGAGACGGCCAATCTTTTGGTGAGTTCTTTAAAACTGCCTTCTGTGGTAACCACTGTGATATTAGTTATAATTATTTTATACCGTTCACACACAGCGAGTATCGGTACCATAGTTCGGATACCATTCTGTTGGCTGTATCATGCAAGATGACACATCGCATTATAATTTCATTTGACAGCTTTTACTTTTGAAGAAATCGTTGGAAAAACTAGTGATTATCCAAGAAAAAGCCTACTTGAACAAAAATTCATAAGCTAGATAAATTTGTCGCTACTTGTAAATGGCGCAGAAATCATTAAAAGTTCCATACACCATGGAAAAAACCCAAGTATTTATTATAGCATTATAGCATCGTATCAGTTTGCTCAGCTTATATTATGCTGGTATGCAACGACACACAGGTCCACAGGTCATTTATGCGTGTACTGTGATATCTGTACTAGCTGTGTGTTACAGGTATTACCCATTTGACGAAGCTTCTGCTGAATTCTCTTCAACCTAGGGACCTATTTTTCGATTAAGCGTCAATCTCCAAGTATATTTAAAGATCTGTCTCTAATTTAAATGGTATTGGTAACATATTTGCAGTCCTGGTTTGCAATGTTTTGTACTTCCACTGCAAGCCTTTCCAGCGCTCTTTTCAGCACGGCTTTATAAAAGGCAAATCTACTACGACTAATTTGTTAGAGTTTACTAATTTCTGCATTTCTGCAATTGAAAGCGGAAAGCAAGTTGATTACATTTTCACCGATTTGAGTAAAGCTTTGACCGAATCAATCATAAAATCTTCATTCATAAGTTGACTTTTCTTGGTTTTCCCTCTGTCTTTGTCAATTAGCTTCGTTCTTATTCATCGGATTGTACGCCCCGAGTTATATTTCGCGAAACTCTTTCTGAAGTAAAAGATAATACTTCTGGTGTTCCTCAAGGCAGCCATCTCGGACCACTCCTTTTTATTATTTTCATTAATTATGTATCTCTGATTTTGACTAATTCAAGAATACTTAGCTATGCTGACGATGCCAAAATCTTCCGCATTATTTCTAATGAAAACGAATGTAGAATTCTAAAATTAGACTTAGATACCTTTCATAAATGCTGTGCTATTAACTGCCTTCATCTCAGCATCAACTAATGTACTGCTATGTCCTTTTCTCGTAAAAGGAGGCCATTGAACTTCAGTTATATTTCAGATGGATGCTAATTAACTAGATTTGACAATACCAAAGATTTGGGTGTCTTCTTAATACTCGTCTTTCCTTCGAGGATCGTATTAATACAATCGTTGCAAGGGGTAATGCTACTATAGGGTTTGTAAAGAGTTTGGAGTATGCCAGTCTGGTTTGGTCTCCTTTTTATGCTGTATACATAAATGGTATTGAGGCCGTGCAGTGGAGATTCGTTCGTTTTGCCCTAGGTGGACTTCATTGTGATAACCCTATTATTCTACCTCCATATCTTGATAGGCTTAAACTCATTTCATTGGTTTCTCTTGAAAATAGGCGAAAAGCTTCCACAGTTGTTTTTGCGTTTCAGTGAACTCTTAAATGCTTTCAATATATCTATTCCTGTTCGCTCCTTGAGGAACCAAGACTTCCTCGTCGTTCCTCCGCATAGTACGAACTATTGTTTGCACGAGCCGATTTTATCAATGTGTGATCTCTTTAGCAACCAGTTTGATTGCATTGACTTTCATCTTTCAAAAAGTCAAATAAGAGATCAGCTTAGTTAAAGTTACTTGTCTTTTTCATTATTATTGTTATGTATACTTTTTATCTTTATTAGGGTTATATTTCACTTTTGTAAACCCAGTAATCAGAAGTTTGATGAAGTTCTAAATAAATAAATAAATTCTTCGTCATTTCATGACAGGCAAGCTGGTCCTCAACTATCTTAAGATAATATTATTCGGCCATTTGCTTTAACTTTGCACAGCAATTACAGAGTTTCAATTAGTGGTCGCAAATCAAAGTAAGTCAAAGATGTAGAGGTGATAAATAAAGATACTAGGAACCGAGCAGCGTTCACTTTTCTATGCCTACTATTTTCATCATTCATATTGTTTCGGAATACATTTAGGGGAAGATGCTGTAGTTTTGTCATTTCATTTTCCAGACGGACTGTAGGTACTACCTACAAAAATGCACTATTATCCATTTTTTCTAATTAAGAGATGACACTTAAGTTATTTTCGGAATTAGTTTGTTTGACAAATGAGCATTTATTGCGCTTTAAAGAAAAGTCGTTCTATTCTTCCTTTATCTTAAATATTTATGTCTAGCTATAGCAATTTTTCGTTTAGTAACCTGCTTTGCGATTATTTTTGTTCTTGGTTGAGGGAGAGTGTTATTTAATTTAACTCTCTTCATATACCATCATTTCTAATTAGTACATTGCAGATGTCCAAGGTACTATACCCCACTTTCTACGGTATAGCGGCATTGTACCTTGGACCGAAATCAGGACCTTCATATTTCCTATCATATATCCTGAAATATAAATTTTTAACTGCATATTCGACTATTATTATTGGAAAACTTAGACAATCTATAATTATCGGTTGCTTAAGATTTGTCTCATTAGTTTTGTAAACAAAAAAAGGTTATATAAAAAAAAAGTAAGAAAGCCTCAACAGCAATTTTTTATTAAATGTTATATTAGTTACTAAATCACTTTCATTTCATTTACAGACTGACTGTTCAAAGGGTTCTGTATACGAGAGAGATGGTGAAATGTTTTTCCAAGTTCATCCATCGATACGTCAACGGAGATTAGTTCCAATACCTGCAGTAGTATTTCGAGGTGGCTTCACAGCTGGATATGATACTGAATTGGATGCGACTGTAGTAGCCTTTGGCAATATAATCGAAACGATTAGTATAATTTATATAATGCCCGGTCAGCAAGGTCTAGCAGCACCTGGCGATAATCTAGAAAGATTAGAACATAATTTAGTTGATACAGCTATCACGAAAAATTCATGGAGTCGTCTACTAACATCACTAATGGAACGACCTGGTCTTGAAGTACAATTACCACGTTTTTCGCATAGATCATTTATAAATGCTTCAATGGGACTACAGCGAATGGGTCTAAAAACATTATTCAACTCAGACGATGCAGATCTTAGAGGACTTACTGGATTGTCAAATAAAGATGTTTACTTATCAGATATGGTTCAAATTAATACTTTTAGTACATGTGCTGAAGAAAAGATTACAGATCATCATCACGTTGAGATGTATCCTGCACCGCCATTGCGACGAAGAAATGCCATAATTGAAGATCAACTATTGGAGGATCCTGCAAATATACAATCTGATTTCACTGCAATCGTTAACAGTGATAATGCTAGAGCATTTTATGATGATCTACTTAATCCGAAATATTTGGAGCTTCCACTACCATTGAGACCGAGACAAGCAAGAATTCCAGACGCACCTAGACTACGTTTCGATAAACCGTTCCTATATTTTGTAAGACATAATCCTACTGGAATGATCCTCTTCATGGGACGATTCAATCCAAGACTGCTTCCATGAATATTTTAAATGAACAATTTTAAGGACAAATGAACCTGAAATTTAGCAATATTTTCTTAGTTTTAAGTTATTCGTTAGTTTCAAACTTATTTATTTAATTCCTGTCGTATTTTGTTGCTCTTGACTTGAGTTAATAGTGACATTTGGTATAATTATTTATTTTTGCACAAATATGTTGGCAAGAAATTATTGAATATCGTGTATCCGATTTACATGCACAAACATTCAGGCAAAAAACTAAAACATCTCCTTAATCGGGGACCAAGTTTCTACTCCCCCACGCAATACGGTCCACGATTGATGAATGTAAAACTATTTAATATTCGACAGGTATCCCACCATAGAGGTATGTAAATTGGGTACACGATTCGCACACTAGTACACACACTCACTCAAACAGAGATATATAAGTAATTCAATATAATTTCCTGGACATATAACTAGGTAATAATTTTGCAAAGATAAATATTTTGATTTAGATAAGTTCAACAGAAATAAATTTATTAAATTATTCAAATTTTGTGTTTTGTGGTGGATTTGGGCAATTCAGTTGGGGACAGTTTCGTCGACCGCAGTTTTCCTATTCTAATAAATATTTGAATTTCATTAATTTCGATTTTTTTATTCCTCTCTTCCGAAAACAAGCAATCAATACAGATTATGTATAAATTCCACCGTTAAATAAATATTATCAAGCTACGGTTTTATTGTGCTAAGCGTTTCGTATATGTTCAATTTTGTATCTAACTAGAGCATTTTATGTTATTAATTGAAACACATTTGAAAGCTTTTAAAAGTATTTTCTGGGCTTTTATATTTGCATAGCTGCAAAATTATGAGATGCCTCCGGCTATAGTGTTACGTATGCACGTATGCCATTCAATTCGATGACGGACTATGCACATACATACATATATACATAGTTTGCTAGCGTATTTTGGATAATGGTCTGTTTTCAAGCTCTATTGATCCCAACTCCCACTAATTCTTTGTTTTTATACCTACATATACCAGAGTATAGCCAAAGAGTGGATAAAGTTGCTATAATTGACAAACTCTCAATAAAAAAAAACCATTTCTGGCAAAGAAAGAGCTGGATCTATACAGTGCTGACCAATCGAAAAATTTCTGAAAGTAATCGGAAATATTCATTCATCATTTTCTCAAATAAACAGATCCCTATGGTAAAACGAAAAAATATGACCATAATAAGAAAAATCTTCAAAGAAAAAATGGATGATTTTCTCTAGCACAATTGTGGCAAAACTAGATCTACCAGTAACTAGTCAAAAAATCTAGATTTAAATAAAAGTTCGAAGAAACTTCCAATAACTGGAAACCACAAGACAGCTAGGCCAAAGATGATTTAAGAACATATCCACATGCATAACGAGTGGAAAACCATCCATTTTGGCGATCTCCAAGAGCAGCTCATCATGGCACGAAATTGTGGCGGTGGAGCACTATGGAATATATGGGTCAGTTGTTGATCAAAAATCTGTAGTTTTGTTATTTTCGAAATACAGACTTGAAATTATGCATACGCCTATTTAAGAAAAAAAACCAAAATTTAACTTTGAAAATGGGATCGGGCAACTCCTTTGTGGGGTTGGCATACAAAAATGTCGTTTTGCGCTATATATTTGGGCAGTGCCTGAGAGTTGGTCGACGTAGAGAGCTGAAATTTTGTAAATTGCCTTTTCATAGCAATAATAAATAAAATTTCAAATATGTCCTAAATCGGGCACCCCTTCTTGGTGTTGCCTATAAAAGAATGTAGGTTTATTACGTATACGGTGAATACAATCAGTCAAAGATGTTTTTATTGTACTCAAACGTCTTTCGGAATATAAAATCCTATGAAATTAGTTAGTTAAATCATCTTTACTGCCCGACGAACTATTCTAGAAATATATGAAAAAATCCACTTCAACAATCAAACTTGCACAGAGAGGTGACCAAACGAAATTACATACGGGCTTTCCTAGAGTATCATAAAAATTTGTCTAACACGAATTTAGATTTTTTAGTTATTCTTTTCTAGTTTTAACTGTTTGTTTTCGTCATTCTTCACCGACCATTTTTCAAAGGAAAAATTATATGATATATGTATGTATGTAAAACCATCTCCATGCACCTAATCCATGCATGTACTCGTCATGTTCATAATCCATACTGGAAACAATTTTTGTCTTCTGGCCTGGTAGTGACTTTCTCTAAATTGTTCATTAGCAGTGGACTAGTATAGTACATGTGGAACCTGATGGGGTGTCAGTTAATACCTTAGCCACCTTTTGGTCTATCTTTCCTAGAAAAAGTTTATATTTGACCTGTACTCCCTTACCACTATTAAACAGAGATGGATATAAATTGTCAATTTGGCTATGAATATTACCCACAACAACTCTAGTTTTCTCGGGAGCTGTTTTTGAAAATTTCTTTAAATAGGCCGAGAAAGCCTTACAGATGCAAGCACGCTATTTTGACAGACAATAGTGCCAGTTAGTTCACCAATAAAACTTATGGGAACAAAAGACGTAATGAACAAATTTACATCTGAAATAAGTTCAGCTTTTGTTTGTCAGAAGGAGTTGAAGGCGTCTTCTGTCATTAGAACAGGCAAAGTAAAAGAATATTCTGTATCAAGCCAATTGCTATTAGTTCTAATAAATTGATCCTTCTTGCGTGAAGCTTGAGCCCAACGTTTATTGAACTGTGGTAATAATTTCTTTCGAAAAACACAATTCTCAATTCTATGTTGAATTGTGAAATTTAATAAATTTCATGTAAAAACATATTTTATCTTCTCAATGTAGAAAAGTAACAACTTACATTTCGAACAGTTAAAACAGCTCATTGTAATCGATTGTTTTTTTTCCATAACACTTGGTGAAATTGCTTTGATAACATTTTTTTCAAAAACTTAGTTTGTTAAAAAAACAAATCTGACGTGTTTCACCTTCTTATGATATCCTCAGAGCTACTAACTATGTAAACTCATCTATGTGCAAACTTCAAAAGAGATCATATTGCAACTGCCGTAACGGATCGTAACAATTACCAACATTTATATGTATGTGACAATGTAACGAACTACTCTATACAAACAAATAAATTAAAAAATAAACACTTAAAACATCTATGTATGTAATAATGTAACTAACTACTGTACAGAAATAAATTAATAAATATATATTTAGATAAATGAATAAATAAAGAACAAAACACATTCAATCTGGCTCTAGAAGTGGACTTTTATTAGTAAAATCTATCTGATCGTTCAGCAATGTTGGATTTTTTGTTTTCGTAAATTTCGTATTTATCTAATACACGTCCGCCGCAAAATCTATGCATCAATTTAAAATTGTTTACCCTGCACTTATGTCCTGTGTCAGTTAAATATTTTGCTAAGCCAGAGGTAGGTTTATTTACTCTCGCAGAATTGATATGCTCTCTAAACTGCTTTTTCAATGAACGCTTAGTCTTCCTTAGGTTAGGTTGGGGTAGGTATGAGGGGTGCCGCAAGACAACTAGGCTGCATCACTTAGACCTCTAGTGGGTTAATTGTGCCGCTAGTATTTATGGGATAACCTTTTCAACCAGCCCCAGATCCATCCTGCTTTCCTTAAGGATCTCAGAATATCTTCAAGACTCTTTACCTAGATCCATCTTGCTACCCAGTAGTCTACTTCTTTTATTCATCAGAGTGGGGCATTCGCAAAACACGAGTTGGATGGATTTGATTTCCTCCGAGTACTTACAGCTCCTGCAGAAATCGTTCGCCGCTATCCTCAGTCTTCTAACATGGTCACCTATGGCTCAGTGACCCGTTAGGACGCCCACTATATTCCTGTTGTTTGTTCTGCTGCCATTAAGCAGCTCCCTTTTCCTTTTTCTCTCATATGCAGGCCACAACTTACAATACTTTACTCTATAATGCCAGAGTACAACAAGACCTTGAAAAACGATCTTTTCAGTTTGTACAATAACAACAAATTAAATAAATACAACTATATATTAATTAATAAACTTAAAATTAAATTTAAAAATAATAACTATAAAACGAAATGCAATAAAGAAAACATAGCTACCAGTAACTAATATAAAAAAAAACAACAATAATGATATGGTACAAAATTCTGCAGAGCCTACAAAAAAAAAACAGAAAAGATAAGAAAAAAACGTTAAGTGAGCATACACATCCCTATGAAGAGTCATTACAGGTTAAATTCTGAAATAAACGCCTCCTGAGCACGCCAATCGAGCTCTCACGCTGCAAATCAGTGGGCAATGAATTCCATAGCAGAAATGCTTGAACAACGAAGGAACGTTCTCCAATTAGACTAGTGAATCGTGGAATTAGTAAGCTAAGATGTCCTGTTGAGAGCAAGGAACAAGTGAAATGTGTTAAGTAGGTAGACTCCTTAATCCGAATTAATTTATGAAGGAAGCATAATGATCTATAGCTAAGATACTACAGCTAGACAACCTAGTAATAAGCAGCGATATGGAGTGATATGATCATACCGTCTCAAGCCGTAATCAAATATTGTACAGTCATTGAACGCGACATTAATTTTGTTGGAACAAGAGGAATCCATGGAGGGGTATATAAGGTTACCGAACATGAAAATGGTACCATGAGGGCTTTTATTAGTCTAACCCAAGTCAAGATCGGGAGAAGTGCAGCAAATGGACAAAGCCTTCTAAGCAGACCATAACCATTTTGTAAGACAGCGTTGGTGTGATCGCAACAAAACACTAGCACCAGAGGGTTATTGTTGATAGCGATAGTGGGAAAATCAATTGCCTCGCAATACGGCAGGTATCCCTGTTGGTCCACTGGAGGTCTAGGCTAGTCTTGCATAACTGCACCAATTTTGATTTTACCAGCACAGCATCCAGCGCCATGGTGGCTGGCTGGCATCAGTATTATATGAATATATGTTGTGAGGGCTCCGTGCACATGGATACCAATGTTGCCACCTGATAAATCGCTACGTGTTCTGCCTAACAAAACACTGCATTTGTCAGGCACTCTATATGACTTGTCCCACTGTAGATCTCTGAAGTACACTCCAGCCCCTGTGCCCGCACTTGCCTTGGAACCATCCGTAAAAATAGAAAGATCGGATGCCACGACCAACTATTTCCCATCCCAGTCCCTCCTGGTGGGCATCATTGCACTGACACCCCCACCAATAGTCAAGATTGGTACTTCGTAGGCTGTTACTTGCTTGCAATAACTACACTCTATCTTCTGGAGTATACTGGCGTGCTCGACACCGCACTTCATCCACCCACCCCCGCCCTTAGCCTGACAGCACTAATTGCCGCTACACCTCTTCAAAAGAGATCCACCGGCAGTAAGTCAAGCATGACGTCCAGTTTTGCCATGGGCGTGGTGTGCAGACACACAGTTATTCTCATACAGGCAGCCCTCTGCATTTTTGACAGCACCTCCAGGTAAAATTTCCTCATCAGAGCCGTCCGCCAGGCCGTGGAGCCGTAGCAGAGGATGGCTGTATACATCCACCGTATCACTTTGGGTTTTAATCCCTAATTTCTGCCAAATATTCTCTTGCACGGGCCACACTGGCATTCTTCACGCGTTCTTCTAGATTAACCCACCAGCTTACCTCTATAGACAGCTCTTCTCACAATAGCGTCACCTGAGTAGGAGCTAATCTTTCTACTGAGAAGCATTAAGTTGAACCAGTCACATAGACCCTAATCAACTCTTCCCTATATAGGTATATACCAGAGCTATCCTCACAGTTTACCTTATAAACTCCACTTGATTTTAAAATACCTGTTTTTTCACCAATTTCATTATTAACCAATAAGTTTTTCAAATTTCGAACATTAAAAATGCTGGAGTAATCTTTTTTTCTTTCCTCAAATGTAGTATAAAATTATATGATATATTTTTGATGCATGGGATTCCTCTCCACCCTTTCCCATCTATCTTCTCTATAGTGGGAACATTTTATTTAAATTCATTCTTCGTTGTTTTCTAGTTAGCATTGTTTTCGAAATTTTAAAAACATATTGGTTAATAATAGAATTGGTGAAAAAAATTAATAGCTGCATCTAAACCTACAGAAGATGTCCTTTCTAAACATCTGTCATAAAATAGGTTTTTTTGGAACTAATGCTTAAAATCTAAAGGTGCTCCTAAACGATCTGGCAGAATGCCAGATACCTGTCCACTTTTGTGTGTAGATACGTGTAATCACAGTGGCAGATATAGACAGATATCTGGCGACAACGTCTGCTACGTCGAAATGTCCAGACGCCTCCCGCACATTTAATCAGTCATTTTTTCTATCTGGAAAATTGTGGAAAATCTGCCAATCTGACCAGTAAATTTTTGAATTGAACAGATATCTGTCCAGTTTTCCTGTTAAAAAGAAGTTTTATGCACGTTGTGATAGGAGTATAGAACAGACTGCAGGAGACAAGTTTAAACAAGTTTTGTATTATATTATATAATTATATATTATTATATCTACCAGGGACCGGATTCTGTAACACGGAGAATGGTGGATGGGAAATGAGAACTGTTTTGGCAGTTAATTCTCCACTTGGAATTCTGTAACTCGGCGAATTTGTTTTGCGAATTCCCAAATTCTCTACTCCACTTGTTAAAATTCCCCGATCTTTTAGTTGTGGAAAAGAAAGAAGAAGAAATCTCAGCTGACAGTATTTTCTGTTTTCGTTGTGTTTTGGGAATATATGCATAGCAATTTGCAAATTAAATTCAGAGAAAGGTATTAAAATCAACCAAATAGTACGAAAAGTTATTAAAAAGAAGAAAAAAATATTAATATCACTTGTAAGGATAAAAGCAGTTGAACATTTAAGAGATATGAGACCTTTAGCTATTGCAATGAGTCGGTCACGATTAAGTTTATACATTTTCGGAAGAGTTACGTTCTTTAAGAATTACTTTGAACTACAATCGACATTCAAAATAGTAAGCAGCGGGCAGCCCCATGTTTATAAATTATATAAGTAGAAAATTGAACGCCTGCCTTAATGAGAAAATTAAGGAAGTTCAACAAATTTATGATACTATTCCACGGGATAATGAAGAATTTGATGAAAATGAATCAGAATCATCAAACATCACTCTGACGATGTCGTCTGAGAAATAAGATAAAAGATAAAAAAGAATTTACGGATACTCCAATCATGAACGACATTATTGAGAGTCTCCCGGATAAAGGTTTAATGATCTCTTTTTTTTTTAAATGGAAATAATGAAAAAAAAGTTAATTAATTTACGGTTTAGTGTTGGGAAGAACAAATAGATGCCCACCTCAGAAACCACTCAATTGATAAATGAAATCCTACGGACAAGATATTAACAAAAACCTGTCAAAAGTTTTCTAATTCTTTTCAAAATTTAGGATGAGTATGTACACACTTTCTGAATAAAAGAATGAAAAAAATATATATAGACTCCACTCCAACGGCGGTGATGAAGATCTTTCTGAGGAAAGCGACTTAAAAATCCAGACGACCATATCAGTGACAAAAACTGTTTTTATGGCGACTGTGTAGTGACTTACATATTGCTATCGACTGGTCGCGTCGGAGAAAAATGCGGTAATCTATATGTTTTTCGTATATCCTAAATGCTCGTTAATTTTTTTTAATATTAAATTAATTTATTATCTATTTTCTATAGTCTATAAGAATCCATTTCTGATTGAATATATAAATAAATAAATTCTTCCATAGCGCTTCTTACATTTTACTTGGTGATTAAATTGGCTCCATCAGTTTTTACATATTGCCTCGAAAATGAGAATCGTAATCAATGTATAATTCACTTATCCACTTTCTAATCGATGTACCTAACGTGGTAACATATCGTATGCTGTGGTTCCTTAATAAATGCCTTTATATTCTATTCTATTCTATGAGAATAATGATCCTTAGGAAAAAAAGATTCCCTTTAGGCACATTGAGGAACTCTATCTCACTCCACTTCATTTAAGTCTGCAATTTCAAAGCTCTAAACACATATATTTCCATAATTTCCAAAAGTATCTATTCACGCCAATTAGCGGATATAGTCCCCAGCCGAGTTAATTTGCCATTTTGAACGTGGGTAGATGATGAAAAAGGCGCGGGCGACTTCTAGGTAGTAAATGTATAAATATCCTTCGCAAATCAAACTTTTCACACACCTCATCAAAGAAGACGTTAGATGTCGATACACTCAAAATGCAAGAAGTGAAATTCTTATAAGCTCGAGTCACTCGAAATTCTGCTGCGTAACAAAAGAGAATAAAGCTCAGCCCTGCTAATGTCTCCAACTGCTAATATTGCTAGGCATAATATCAGAAATTTTGACTACAGTTGATAAACTCTGATCAGATTTGCTTTACAGTAATTAGTAGATAAAGCTGAACCAACAGAGCATTTGAGTTAAATGGTAGCGCAACCTCACAACTTATTACTGAAAAATTAAATTCGTCCAATATCCTAGATATGAGTGAGATTTTTTATGACATGTCATGAAATCTTTCAAGTCTGTTAAGTTGAGAAGATTATCCACCTAACTGAACTTGCACTCAATCGATAAAATACAATTATCTATTTTCGACTCGATGTACCTAACGTAACGTAGCGTCAGCTGAGGTTCCTCAATAAATGCTTTTCTAATTTATTCTATTCTAAAACTTGCAAAATAAACATTAACTAAATTCCGCGCTGTCAGCTATCGCCATTAAAGTGTGGAATGACATGTTTGGAATTTACTAAAAACAGCGCCCTAACGGTCGGAATTGCAATCTTGCTTTTGTTATTTCTCTCACGTTTTCCCCAAATCTCCAACGTTTTCCCTAATGCTCAATCCATGTTCGTGAATTGGGAATGGAGAATTATAGAGTTTAATAGGAGAAAACGAATATTCTCATCTCCCAAATTCTCAAATTCTTTGTGGTTACCCAAACCCACCCCCCCCCCTCCAGGAGTATACAGTATATAAATAGCATAAATATACATAATTAACAAAATGGCAGATGAAAACAAGGCGAAGCGAGGAAGGAAGCAGTAGTTAACATGGACCAGTGGTGAAACTGATCACCGAAATCGAACATCCACTTTTTCACTTGTACAAAATGCACTATACACAATAAAAGCAGCCGGTTCCCTTTTAAACAATGAACTTCACATTAGTTTATGTTATCTTTGCCAGATAAGAGCAGTATTTTGCCAGATAAAAACAAGCAGGTCGTGTAATCAATGAAGACAGACGCATGCCAGATAGAGATAACTGACCGACAACTATCTGACAGCTTTGTGCCAGATGAAATCTGCCCGAATATATGTTCCGTGTGTAATCAGTAGGAGAGATATCTGCCAATAAAAATTAGCACATTTCTGGCATTTTGCCAGATCGTTTAGGAACACCTTAACTCTGAAAGTATATAATTTGCGAATGAAAATTTACATAGATTCGATAATGTCAGTATCTAACGTAATTTATGCTTTACTTTGTGTATTAAGTAGGTACATGAAAAACGCATTGAATATTAAAGTGCGACTTCTTAAGTAAATAATAAATCCAAAAACATAATTGGCAACATATCTAAAAAGTATTCATGATCAGGTCTTATACAACCATATTCCATAGAGTGGCGGCGTGATTAATTCGGCAGGGATTTCGGCAAGCGGGAACACGGATATTGCACGAATTCCCTAAAGAATGAACTTCAGCATAGAATTATTAGACAGCATAATGATCGAAAGAGCAGAAAAATTGTGAGAGCAAGATTTTATCTTTCAACAAAATAATGCCCAATTCACACCTCCAGAGCATCAAAGAAGTTCTTTGAAAACAGAAATATCAAGGTTCTCGATTGGACTGCAAGAAGTTCTGATTTAAATACAAACTAGATCCTTTGGAGAATCCTTACCAAGCAAGTTTATGTCAACGGCAGGCTGTTTAAATATGAAACTGAGTTGAAAGTTGCTATAAAATTACCATGGGAATATATACCGATAACAATCTTGCACAGTTTGGTAGAGTCAATGCCAATACGACAAACTAAGGTCTTTAAAAATACAGGACGCTACACAAAGTATTAACGGATAGGATGTTATATCTGTTCTGGTAAAGTGAGAAATAAAGAATCAAAAATTCAAACAATTTGAGTGAGTTTATCTGAATTTCCTCCAATGTCAATCGTGCACGTCCAATGCGACCTTTTACATTTGGCATTCACTGCCAATCAGAGTCATTGGAATAATATCGTACTGTTACGCGTAACAAAGTGACACAAGCGACATCTGTTGAACATGAAAACAACTTTAGGTTAGTGACATCTTACTAAACTTTGGGTTCGGAGAATAGAATTTACGGGAAGGTAAATAAAATAAATCAATACCTCAGGATTCTGGAAAATAAAGGAAAAAAATCAATTCCTTGTAAAATTTTTTTATATTAAATTGCCTACCTATTGTGGTGTATCCCTGTTTCCAAAACATGGATACGGCAAATTACTCTTATGCCACTTATGGTGGATGACCCCGCCCTCTTTTGCGGGTAGGTATAGTTAAAAATAATAAATCAATTTGGATGGACCACTGTTATGCTGTTATAGATACTTACTGAATGGTACATTTACAGCATCACAAAATCATTTGAATCATTCAAGCCAACAGATCAATTCAGATTATTTCAGCACCACTAACGAAAATCACACAAAATACCCAACAAAAAGAAACAACATACTTACAAAAGTTTAAAACGATCTTTGAACGATTGTAACAATTTATGTTCGATAGAACGTAGAGGTCCATGTAGAGCAATGTATTATTGCAATTTACAAAGTGATTAGATATGTACCCTCCATAGAGGTAACAGAACTTATTTCTATGGTAGGCGTCTTAGACGGTAATTCTACTGAAAAAACTACCTAATGCTCCATTCCTGTGACCACAACGAAAGCGTCACAGCGTATATGTAATGTTGTAGGCAATTTGAATAGCACTAACAACTCTATACCTCCGAGCGGCCCCACAGAAATATACAACTTTCCTCACTCCAAGGCGCGAGTTACATAAAAAAATATACCAAAAATAATTAAAAATAAGAAAATCTCATTATGTAGACAAATATCATATATTTTCGTCGATCAACAAATTTTCAATTTTTAGTAGTGTGATAATTTTTTCGGCTTAATTACGATAATTAATAAAGTTGGGAGATCCTTTTAAATCAGCTCTTACTTTATTATATAATAATTTAACAATTTTCGCAGAACAGCGGAATACTAAAGTGTCTTAAGGACTACATAAGCGGATTCACGGATTACACTGTTCACTGTTAAACTTTAAGACAGGTTTTTCAACTAGCATTCCTAGTAGAGAGGAATGAAAAGATAATCGCGTGTCAAAGGACTCTCATATATGTGTGTTCAAAAATAGTTCGAAAATGAACGGGAGCCGGAATATACTGAACATCCCTTCAAATAAAAGAATCGTACCGGCTATCAGACTACTGTACTGTAGTGTCTCTCAAGCAGAAATTTTAGATGTAAATAATACACTAAGGCCTTTAAAAAAAACTGATAACGTACCTAGTGAGCGAGATATCAGGATTTACATTGACAGCCAAGCTGCAATTAAAGCTCTGGATTCTGACACCATTTGGATCGGTAAGCTTAATGCCAACCATAAAGTTATCCTAGGTGCCTGGCCACAGCGATATAGCAGGAAACGAAACAGTTGAAGATCTTTTGCCAGGAAGGATTCAGCTATACATACATATATCCTTAGCGGAAGAATCCACAGACATACCCCTAAGGTGACTAATCGCAGATGGGGATAACCAACCACATGCGCGAGACAGAGATATAGCCCAAGATTTGTCCTAGGAAGACATAACCAAAGAGGAGCCATAATGTCTGGTGGGGTCTTACTGCAATTATGACGGAAGACTAACTCTTTCGTAAGCATGCAGAATGCACACAAACTCCATTTAATGATCTCTGCAGAAGCTGTATATACGGGGAAGAGATTGAGAGCATTCAATAAATGCTGTGTGCATGGATCAATTGTAGGAAGAATATGTACATACGCTTGGTAGCTATTTTTTCGCGAATTGAGAGAAATTGCAGTCACTGAGTTGAGGGATCTTTTGTGGCATTTTTACACGCATCCCTTAAATTTTACAATAATTTCCAACAAAGGTTTCGATGAGGTGTCATTACAATGGACCATCGGTGGTCTCAGTATGGCTGATCGTTGATGTTTCCGTAGCCGTCACTCCAGCCTAACCTAAACTATCCTAACCCATTTTATTCTTTTTTTCTAATTATTATTTCTTTTTATACCCTAGATGAAATCTATAGGGGTATACTAAGTTTGTCATTCCGTTTCTAACACCTCGAAATAATGATGGTAGATCAAAATGGTTTGGACAACCATTCATAATATTAAAAGTTAGTTTGATTTGTGCATGTCCGTCCGTCCGTCCGTGCGCACGATAACTCGAGAACGTGTATACTTAGAGAGCTGAAATTTTGCACACGGACTTTAAAAAAAAAAAAGTAAAATTAACTTCGAAAATGAGACAAATCGGGCAACTCCTTTGTGGGATTGCCATATAAAAATTTCGTTTTCCGCTATATATTTGGACACTGCCTGAGAACGCGTCGACGTAGACATTAGCAAATAAAATTTCAAAAATGGACTAAATCGGGCAACTCCTTCTTGGTGTTGCCATATAAAAATTTAGGTTTTTTACGTATACTTTGAAAACGATCAGTCCAAGACATTTTTATTGCACTAAAACTTTCTTCAGAATACGAAATACTATAAAATTGTTTATAATCATTTTTTCTGTCCGACAAACCGTTCTAAAAATATATGCGAAAAACCACTTCAAAAATCAAACTTGCACAGAAGGGTAACAATACGTAATTTCATAAAGGCATTCATCTAGGGTATCATAAGAATTGGTCCTAGACCAATTCTAGCTTTTTTACTTGTTCCTTATTAATTTTATAACGTTTTTTTTGTGTTCTTTCAAACAATTTTTTTTTCTAATGTACCATGTAGCATCCAGAACAGGTGAATATACCATATCGTAGCCCAGATTTTTTTAAACTACTCTCATTATTTTACGAGAAAAGTAACAATTTTTATATGAACTCTGAATTAATTATGCTATAATTAAATTTATATAATAAAAATAAATAAATCGATGGCTTTCCGGCATACCCTTTAAAATATATTTCTGTTCTTATTCTTTTTAGTAACAATATATTTCTATTCAAAACAAAAATAATCCAATCTAATTAATTCTCCGACCCAGCGATCACAGAGATATAATAATAATTATAATATATTTACTAAAAATCGAAGCAAATCAAAAGTAGCTAAGCAACAAAGTATTCACCGCGCGACAGGAAATCTTCCAAGAGGTATTAAATATATACGTAATAATTTTGAGCTGGTTGCTATTTAATTCTTGTGAAAAGAAAAGAATCGTTCTCCGGTTGAGATATGTGCTCAGTGAACAACCAAGTAACGTGCTAACAAACGGAAAAAGATGGTAATATCTTTCTCAGGCCATAAACATATCACACACAATCATTGAAATCCACACCAATCCTACGCCTATCCAGGCTAGGAAACACATGACTTCCAAATGAACAACTAATTTCAACCTCATATTTGTTCCCAGAATGCTCGCCGAAAGCCATAACCATCTCAACCCCGTTTGTCGCAGCACATCATGTTAGAGCTCAGAACAATTCCCAAATTAATAACCCTTCTAACCACCTGAATAACAAAGCCATTCAAGATAACCGGAGGTATATCGATGACGTTTAAAGCGCTGTTGCAAAAAGCTATGCATTATAATTTTGCAGAATTAGGCTAAAGTCCATTGAGAATCGACCATCTGATATTCGACATAGATCAGCGTTAAGTCGACCAATAGGCCTGCTTAGATAGATCTGCACATCGTCGGTATGCATGTGTACCTTCATATTCTCTAGTACCATAGGAAGGTCATTAATAAAGAGGCTATATAATAATGGTTTAATCACAGAGCCCTGTGGAACACGACGCAGTACAGGCAAAGCATTTGAAAATTCATCACCAATCTTAACCTTCTGGGAAAGACCACTTATAAACGCCCTGACCAAGGAGATAGCTGATGCATTTAATTTGTAATTGGGTGCTAATTTATGAAGTAGAAGGCTATCGTCAACACTATCAAGCCCTTAGAGAAGTCCAAGAGTACTAAAATGTCAAAATCAATATCATTCAAGGCAGCCCTGATATCCGTAGTAACCTTCAATACTGCAGTTTCAAAACTGCGAAAAGCGCGAAATCTAGATTGCCAAGGATTCAGAGATCTGTTTACTTCCAGAGCCAAACGGCGATCTGATTCTACACGAGTTTTTCCAGCAACTTAGATTGAAAGGATAATATGCTTATGGGGGAAAAGTCACTAGGTGATTTGGCATTAGCCTTCTTTCGGAATCGGAAGAATAGCAGCACTCTTTCAAATACTGGGAAAAGTGGATGAAGTTAAGCAGGAATTCAAAATATGAAGGATATATTTATCAATTACAGGTAACAGTGGTTTTATTAGGCATGGTGGGAGGGATTATGACCCAATCGCATCAGATTTCACTGAAAAAAACGGCATCATCTCCTCCCGATCCACTCCACGAAAATAAAATCTATTATCTAACAGGGTATGCAAAGGTAGACTTTGAATATCATCGAAATTGTCAAAGTTGTTTATAGAACGAAATCCAGCGTAGGTCTATGCTAAACTTACTACTGTAGTATTGACGCTTAGCATTTCTTATAGCTAACGTAACTTTGTTGGGGACAATTTTATATTTAATACGTACCTCATTAGTTTTCACACGCCAATATCGACGGTACACAAATTTTCTCTCAGCGAATTCAAGGCGACCTCCAAGGACATCCATCTCTCATGTGTTTCTAATAGGTATCTCACTAAGGAAGAAAGAATATCAACCTGATCGTTCACTGAGGCACAAGCAAGTATTGTGTCCCATGCAATTGTCTGCATTTTTCAAACATAGATTCAACGTGAATGCTATTGTAATCTCGGTACGAGTAGTTTGTTGGGATAACTCTCCAACATTAAAAATTTTTAGCCCATAATCTGAATATCATGATCTAACGAGCTAAAGGGGCTGATTTGATCGAAGACAACATTTTACCTCTAGCAGTTACCAGGAACATGTTGAGTAGTGAAGGGTTTGTTGCGTTAAAATAGCTTGGCTGGGATTTGGAGAGAGGTCTCATCAGTAGAGTTATCTCTGATCGCCTACCATAGAAATTCAGTTTTTTTGCACTTAAATGCAATTTGCAAATTTATTGAAATCATTTTCAATGAATTTCAGTCTTTTCAATGAGAAATCTTCTTCATCTAATTAATTATCTTCAATTTTCCTCTTTATTATAATACAAAAAAAATATATATATAGCCAAGGCATTGAAATCCAACCAATAACTAACCATCTGTAACCCTAATTCCCTCTATTCAAAGAATCTAATCTGGTGGATCAAAAATCATTCTGACAAACAAAAACGAAACAAATCTGTACCCGCACATATCTTTCCACTTCGATGATAAATTTCGTGCACATCAACCAAAGCTCCAGAATTAGTCCTCTTTTATTCATACCATAAATTGAAAGCAAACCATAAATTAGGAGGCCCACCAGAGATACAAACTAACTCATTCTACACACACTTTCTGACATAGAATTATAGTGACACATCAAATTTCATGTAAGATTGTGGATACAACACATCTGCTACATACAAAGTCTTGACTGTCCCGTAGAGAAAGTGATACTTTCTTTTTGGTATACTGTCGTCGTTGACGACAAGTCCTCGTATTTTATACCTGCCTGTCTTCCGTATATGGATCATCTACTATATCTATATTTTCCTATACTATAGGTAAGTGTTGAGCTCCCCTTGAAAATTGCTCCTTTGTGAAGACAAATTGGAACCTACGGGGATGACATTGAATGCAGGGCGGGTGGGAGAGGTGAGATATAAGAGAAGGAAACAAAATCAAATATTTCCAAAGATTTACTATACCTTATCGATCCAATTCAATGAAGGAAGACCCTATTACCGTTGGTTGAATGGAGAAGGAATTATTTCCTATCTGCCCTGGGGGATCCATTTTTTTCAGGGTGCTAATGAGTACTTGACGTGCTCGGATGGTGCCATTAATTTGAACCAACTTAAACAATATGAAAAAAAAATTTCAGCAATATGTAAACGATTTTATCGCAAACTGGATACCATTTTCCTGTAAAACTCAAAGTTGCTCTTTGAATTCTGATTTTCTTTTGAGCAAAGTACAGGGGTGAAAATTCTCGTAAAGAGAATTCTTTATTACTTAGAAAATGGCTTCAATTTGTTTTTTGACTTCATTAAGTATTTTTTTATTTTTTTGATAATTACTTTGTATGGGACTTCAAATATGATATTCCTTTAATTTAGTCATGAAGGATACTTATTGAAGTTAAAAGAAAATAAAGATTCTGGGGATCATTATTGTGTCAACAGAAACGTAGCTAGGGAAGGAATAGCCCTCTGATAGACAACATAAATTTTTAGACGTCATTGGAAGCCTGATATGTGATTGACTGATGTAGATAGATGAAAATTTAAATAAAATGTAAAATACACTTGACAGCAAACTCCGTAAAATTCTCGATGAGAAATAAACAGTAGTCACTCCATTTATGCCTTTCACTTTTTGAGATGTTGTCATCTGTCGCAAATCTCTAACATTTCTTATTATATAATAAGTGTCGCAACAAGAACTGGAATTTTAAATCCGTTGACATTTCCGTCTGTCAAACATTTAGTCCGTCATATTTGGTAACTGGTAGGTATATAGAAACATTGACTCTTACGAAAATGCCGCATTGTGTAACATGGTTGTTCTGGGTGCTGGTCAGGTCTAGAGTAAGCCAGGATGATTGGGTGGTTCTACGATGAAAATAAATGAGAAGACGTAAATGTGGTTTAACTCCAATAATTTACTTATTGATAGCATTAGAACCCTAATATACTTGAGCTTGGCTAACTACTTAACTAGTGCTTAACTACAATAATTCAATATGCTCTTAACCTATTTACTTATACATACAGCTAGTTGTCAAATGCAAGTAATGAAATACGGATTTGCTCGTATTCCCCAGAAATAGACGAGGATACGCACACGTCTCAGTGACAAGAATACGGATGGTCTCGTATTTTCTAGAATAGGTGTGCATATATACACACCTTTCAGTGAACAGAATGCGGATGGTGTCGCATTCTCTGGAATAGAGATGGATGTACAGACACGTCTTAGGAAATATAATACGGACAGTTCCATATTTACTAGAATAAACGGGAACGTACAAACGTCTCGAGGAATATAATACGGTGGATAGTCTCACCTAACTATACTGAAGGTTGACTGGGAGGATGTTCGTTTCAAACAAAAATTTTATATTGTAAGCTATCGCATTGTATTGGAGATCAACCGCTTTTTATGTTGAAAGTTTGCAGATACATATTAAGAAGAGGGCGGCTATCACAGCGCTGAGGCTGCACCTGGAACCATGGTTCCATATGAATCTATCCTTGATTTTGTGTGGTCAAATGCACCTGACACCGACAGGGAAACTGATCACCTCATCGAGACCATGCTGATTAGCAAGTTTAAAATGAAAATCCCGTCTAGCGTGGAATGGGCAGCACACTCCGTGCTTCACCCATTCACAGACACTATAATTTATACAGACGGCTCCAAATCTCAAGACAACACCGAAGCGCGCGTCTTCTGTAAGCAGCCTCATTTGGAACTGGCCATATACGTGAAAAGCCATGTAACGGTCTTCCAGGCTGAGGTCAAGACCGTTCTTGAAGCGGGAAGGTACCTCCTTGGCTCAGACACTGAGAATAAGGAGATTGCCATGTGCTCGGACAGCCAAGCGGCCGTCAAGGCCTTGTCAAACCTTTTCACAACCTCCAACTTAATGCTGGAGTGTAAGACCATCCTGAATTCGCTCTGTAAATGTAACAAGATACTCGTTCTTTGCCACCCTCCACAATTGGGATTGCACCGGGAGTATCTGAAATCGCGACTTGGGCCGATTGCCAACACAGTTGTCTTTGGTTAGACGACCTTTCGGGTAGAACAACAAAGGAACTGTGGGGCAAACCTAACCTAGGTACATAACAAAGCTGCTAGGACTGAGCAAGCCTACCCTGAAAATGTTGGTGTCCATTCTTAGTGGAAACTGTTCTCTCGGGGGTCACCTACATAGGTTAGGATTTGTTGATAATCCGTTATGTAGAGGATGCGGAGAGGAATCCGAAACGGTGACTCACTCTCGGGAAAACGTTATAGATTCCTTGGCTCACACCTTCTGGATGAATTCAAGAGGCCGGTAGGGAGGGTTGGGGTCAATTTTATGTTTTTTAAGAGTGTCTGGCTCATACCTATGATCATTGCTTGTGGGTCTGGAAGGTCAACAACGGGCCTTACCATGACCTCCCTTCCAGGGTGCGCCCGGGATGTTAAACCTCTCTTAGATCCATCCATCCGTGTTAAAATTTATTCGATATTATGTACAATTCTTTCTTGAATATAACTCTTAGAGTTTCAACGCTGACTCTAAATGCTATTACTAACGAGCTAGTATAAAATTTGGCCCTGACTTCCTACAATGATTGAATTGTAATTCTTTATCTATGACTAAATAGCTTAATAGATTAATCCTAACAAAACGAACGCGAAACCCTCCGTGGTACTTCTGAATAAATTTCCTTGCTCCTAATTGAATATTATAAATGGGGATAAATATTCATTTTCTGCGTCCAGACTTGGGTGATCCGCTGGCATCTCAGCCACTATCGGATTTTGGTAAAACTAAACTCTGCTGACTGTATTCCTTGTCTGCTCAATATGACACACATCCAGAGGAGAGAATTTCCCAGCTTCTTTCGCCGCCTCATACAGCTCCTTATTGCTGAAATTAGACTTAGACTTGTGAGACCATAGACAATGTTGGTTTTCTTGATCGCGTCCTCAGCGTGATCTTTGAATTTGAAAACTTTATTGAACCTAACGCCAAGATACTTTTTGAGCCTATAGGCTTGAGACAGGCACGGTTTCGAATTTCTATTTGGTCGATTTTAATAAAGCTCTTACTGAGCATGGCAGTCCTAACTGAATTATCAGATTTATCGTTTCTTACAATTCATAAGGGACTTTGTACCCCGAGATGTGAGATTGGTTTCGCTAAGACAAAGAATATGGGGTTGTTCTTTCTTGAGTAGATTCGAGAAAGGGATGTGTTTACTGTGGGAGATAAGTGAATTCAAATTCAAAAATGGAGAAAGTCTTATAAGGGGACAATCCGCAAGTTACATGAGCATTTTGGATGTGCATAATGATCCGCCACGACATGCTAATGAATATTTAATCGACAAATTTGAGCGAACGTTTTCAGATGAGAGATACCGTACGTGTCAAGCAGGCCGCTCAACAATGATGCAAATGCTTCGAGCATGCACTACGTATTTGTATCATGCATATGCACTTCGTATATGCTATATAGTAAGCAACTCACCGCAAAAGTAATTGCACTGCGTACTCCTAACTAAACTGCTTAAAATATAAATTAATAGTTTTTATCATGTCGTCGTCCGGTAAAATGAAGATTTCATTTTAATGGCAGCAGCGTATTTAAAAAAAAACCAAAACAAAATATAGCAAAAAAAGGCAATTTTAGGTAAATCCCCACGTTGAGAAAAGAATAACTAGTGGCTTCTTCAATGTTATGCAAAATATTGAGGACGAAGAAAAATGTTTCTCTTTCTATAGAATGAAAAGTGAAAACATCCCAAGAATTCATAAAATTCTTTGTCTCTGCAATTGGAAACAGGATAGGAACCACAGAAAAGCTATAAGTTAAGAGAAAAGCGTGCTAATAACTCTTACCAGTAGCCAAATATATATTCTTCCAAAACTTTTATAAACTTTTATATTACGTTATGACTGTACAGAGCGTAGTTTTTGGTATTGCCATTATTGTGTACTACTGGTCTTTCTAATAGTTGTGTGACTTTGTCAAACACATGACTGCCATAGTTTTGTTTCATTGAAGTCATTGTATGATATTGTAGGTGTGGATTTCAGTTCCAAGCTGATTCAATGAAGTTGAGGACATGTTGTACGAAAGATCATTAAGTGAATTTAGGATTATCATTCTAAATTTAAACTTTGCAAAAGAATCTAGTTTCCCCATTTCTGTAATAGGCTCTTTAACATATGACGGTCAGGGATTTTCTCGCTCTTTTCTAAAGTCTTCTTTCTCGCATTTACGGAATCAATAAAAGAAGTTTGAAGACCATTATCTTCTTATAGTTTACGCTTAATTACCGGTCTGCGAAAATTGAAAGGAATATCTTCCTTCGTTGGTGTTACCTGCGACATCACATTCAGTTGAATTATTTTCTGTGGTATTAGCTGAGGTATCTGTTGATTGTACATCGAACTGATGATCAGATGATTCTTCAAACATATTATTTTCGGGAATTGCTAAAATACATATTTGTAAACTTCTCTTTCTGATTACGGAAATGGACACAAGGAAGAAGGAACTGTAGATATTTCCCCAAGTAATAAGAATAATACTCCACTTTTCAATACACGAACGTGCTGCAAATAAATTTCTTTTTATTTCAGGTACCTTGGGATGTGAGGTAGTTTTTTAATGTTATTATTACATTTTTGCTTTTTTTTTAGGAATAAATTCTATTGGACGCATAGTTAAAAGTGTGTTTGAAACTCTTTGGGAAATTCTTAATATAACTAATGGCTATGTTCCTGTTTATTTCATTGCAGACGAAGCGTTCCCTCTCGACAATAATATCATAAGACCATAGCCCTGCCGTGGACTCAGAGATGAAGAAAGAATTTTTAACAATGTTTTATTAAGAGCAAGATCCACGGTTGAGCGTACCTTTGGAATGTTTGTGTCGAAATTTCGAAAACACTTCAAACACTTAAAAACGAAGGATTATTATCCGCAAGAGGGAACAGAACTTGAGCATAAGGAAATTACTGTCAATAAAACGGTGAATCCTGTTATAAATGTTGTTTCGCCGTGATCGCCATCGTCTGCATCTGGATGCTCCTGTTGGATATGTAGTGCTTTGCGCAGTTCGTCGTGACTTTCCATGCAAGTTGGTCGACTGTGTTGATTCCGGTGATGTGGAGTTTATATGTGTGGCTCTGAGGCTTTCACACAAAACCGTATATATTGCTACAGTTTATATCTCTTCATGCTCATCTACTAAAATATCTGACTTGTGGGCTTCAAGTATCGATAGGCTTACTAAAGTGTTAGTGCCTACCGACGAATTATTACTTTTTGGTGATTTTCACTTGCCTAATATGAGCTGAGTACACGCTCTGGACGATGTGGGCTTGCTGCCCTTTTTTGTGGCGACTCCTCAACATGCCATATCTTTTATTGACAACATTATTCCTTCAGGCCTAATGCACTCTAGCGGCGCGGCGTGACTCTGGAAAATCTCTTGAACTTGTGATTTCGACTTGTGATTTCGTCCGATCCAATGGCGTTGTTAAGCCTGAAACAAGTCATCATCCGATATAGTCTGTTTTTTTGGTCCTGTAACGTCAACATCTAATGCTTCTAGTAACTATTGCTATAACTTTAAAAAAGCTGATTTTAATAAATTGAATGAATAACTTTCCGACTGTGACTAGGTCAGTGTTCTAGTAAAGGGACATTGATAAAGCTATAGACTCGTTTTATGACATTCTATTTCTTTGTTTTACTCACTGTGTACCACTTGTTCGTTCGAATCGTACTTTGCATTGTCAACCGTGGATCAATTGGTCTTTGAAGAATCTTAAAAATTTGAGAATAAAGCTTGGAGGAGGTTCTGTTCCTCAATATATTTCGTACTTGACTGGTTCTTATAATGATTATGTACATAGAATGAGGTCGGCCTTACGTAGGGAACCTAAACAATTTTGGAAGTTTGTAAACTCTAAGCGCGACTGTGATGGATACCATTCACCGCTGCGTCTTGAAAACATAAATAGTGTTGATACCTTGGAGATAGCCAATATTTTTGGTGACTTCTTTAAAACTGCCCTCTGTGATAACCACTGTCATATTAGTTGTAACGATTGAACCCATTTGATGAAGCTTCCGACTACTTCTCTTCAACCTAAAGACCTGTTCGAAGATTCATCTCTCTTCAAGTAAATTTCAAGCACAGCTGATAGTTTTTCTATGATGGCATTCCTTCCACGCTGATAAAATATTGTGCTATATCCGTCGTTTCTGTTTTGTGTTATTTATCTTATTTTATTTTTCCCTGAGGAGAATTGAACCCGCACCTGTTAGAATCGGTCAAGATAGAGAGAGAAGATTTTTTAAAAACTTTGCTTTGTCTTCTTGTATCTATGACTTAATTTAGAATCGTTAAAAATAAAAGTTCTTAAAAAACTCTTCTATTCTTTATTTAACTTATGTTTAACCTGTGGTGTTTTTCCTTAACAGTGGAAGATTTCTTTGATTATTTCACAAGAAGGGTATAAGAGAGACATTTCTAACTACAGACCCGTCGCTAATTGTTTGTTATATTGGTAACATATTAAGCCTGTCCTGCTCTTTTTTCAGCACGGTTTTACAAAAGACAAATTTACTTCAACTAATTTGTTTACAGTTTTACTAATATCTGCATTTCTTCAATTGAAAAAGGGAAAGCAAATTGATTGCATTTTCACGGATATAAGTAAAGCTTTTGACCGAATCAACCATAAAATCTTAATTCATAAGTTGACTGCTCTTGGTTTTACTATTATCTTTGTCAGTTAGCTTCGTTCTTATTTATCGGATCGTACGCAGCTACTAGCTAGTTATATTTCGCGAAGCTCTTTCTGACGTAAAAGATAATACTTCTGGTATTCCTCAAGGCAGCTATCTCGGACCACTCCTTTTTATTATTTTCGTTAATGATGTATCTCTGATTTTCACTAATTCCAGAATTTTCCTTAATACTCGCCTTTCCTTCGCGGATAGTATTAATACAATCATGGCTAATAGTGCTCTGGGGGTTGTAAAGTGATGTTCAAAAGAGTTCAATGACCTATTCATAACGATGGTCTTTTGCTGCACATTCGTTAGACCTATTTTATTTTTGAGATTGCCTTTTTATGCGGTACACATAAATCGTATTGAGGCTGTACAGTGGAGATTCGTTGGTTTTGCCGTAATTGAACTTCATTGGGATAACCCTATTATTCTACCACAATATGTTGATTGGCTTAAACTCTTTTCATTGGATTCTCTTGGAAATAGGCGAAAAGCTTCCAGAGTTGCTTCTTCGTTTCAGTGAGCTCTTAAATGTTTTCAATATATCTTTTCCTGTGCGCTCCTTGAGGAGCAACGATTTCTTCGTCGTTCCTCAGCATAGTACGAACTATGCTTTGCACGAGCCGATTTCATCAAAGTCTCGTTTCTTTAACAACCAGTTTGATTGCATTGACTTTCATCTTTCAGAAAGTCAAATGAGAGATCAGTTTAGTTAAAGCTACTTTTCTTTTTATTACTATTGCTTTGTATACTTTTTAGGGATCCGTACCCAAATGGGAAAGTCCGTCACCAGGTTGTATCTCATGAACCGTAACAGATAGACAGTTGAAATTTTCCCAGACTATGTATTTCTATTGGCGATATAACAACAAGTAATAAAAAATAAATTAAAGGGGGCCCCCATACAAGAAATGTGATTTTTTCCTCGTCTTATTCTCATTCATTATTATTATCATAAGTAGGCATTTTTTTTTCAAATGACAGCATTACTCTTTCACATGACGCCTACTCTCTTTTAAAAAAATAGATAGAAAGTACATTGTGTTAAATTTTGTACGATGGTGCGGAACACATCTTGCGTGAGTCCGATTCGCACTTGGCCAGTTATTTTTCTTTTCTTTTGTAAACTTAGTAATCAGATCTTCAATGTAGTTCTAAATAAATAAATAATAAATAGACAAATCATTAACGATGGTAAAAGAATATGAGAGATTTTAATCGTTTATTTTAAACATACCGAAGTTTGAATGTAAATTATCTTCTTTAAATAAAAAGTAAAAATGAACTTACGCGTTTTATTTAAAAAATTTCCTATTTCGATCCACACCTTTTCCATCTCTTCCTTATTCAAATATATAATTATGCAGTTCTGGATAATTTTCAACGAGTGGTGCAAATTTCATATACCCACTGGATCGTTTTTCATTTCAGCAGTTTAAAAGCACGTGTTTAATCTCCGAAAATCCACTGAACACTAAAATGTAGGCATGCGCGATGCTGGCTTTAAACATAATTGCGACAAAAGGCTGAACCACAATAGAAGTGAATAACTTTACGAAATTAAACGAGACTGAGGTTTACTTACAAAAAATTGATACTTTTATTCTAAATATATATCTCATTCCTTAAGAGTTATTATCTTGACATTTAATGTTTTCAATTTTGAAAAGTGGTAAGAGTGAAAAAATTAACAATTGGAAGTTGATTTAATTGAAGATTTGTGCTTTCTATTAATTCACAGTACCATTTTTATTCCATTTTAAGTTTTACATTGCACTTTTAATCATTTAATAATAATTTAACTGTTTGACACATCGCGTTCTTACTGAATGTACGATTCTTACCGACCGCACTATACTTACTGAAAATTGAATATTTAAACTTAACGAAGGTTCCGCTCACACGAGTTAAAGTTAATTTGTGTACGCCTGTTAAATTGAAGGACGCGTTCGCTTTACGTAAGTAAATGTACTTACGTGGATTTCTATTGTGGTTCCGCCTAAATAGAGCGGCCGACGGACGACGAACACCGCAGATTCCTTTATGAGGCCTAAAATACAATTGGAGCTTTTCAGCCAGCTTTCTGCTAAAGTTGACTGAAAAAGCCGCATTGAACACAACTGGCGATTTTGACATTTCCAACTTTAAATTGTTTATGTTGAGAACTGTTATTAAGGAACGACAGTAAATGCATCCGATTTTCCGAAATTACGATAAATTCATGATTTTTTGGATTGTTTTCGAGATGTTCCAATTATATGTAAAAAAATACTGAGTTTTTTTTTATGTTCCACAGAAACGTCTTACCTTTATTTTATCTATACAACTCTATGAGTTTTTTTCCATTCTAACTTTTTTACTTGTTAAATGTGTCAACAGAAGCCATTTTCATCTCATATTCGAAATTCGCAGAGTTGGCAACATTAAAAATTACCTCAAGTTGGCAGTCATTGGGCTTGAAATTTGCAATTTCATCAAATATCAAGCCAGCTTGAAGCTGGAAAAAAAGTTAAAGCTCCAATTGTGCTCTTCTACATTCATTTATCTTCTCAACAAATCTCAAGCTGGCTGAAAAGCTCCAATTGTGTTTCAGGCCTGATACCAAAGTTAAGGCCGAAATACAATGATGCCGACACGACATTTACGACGACAAATTAAACGTTAACCTAATGGCAATACCATGTTGGCGCCGACCGATTTTGTCGCCGTAACCAGAGTTGGAAATAATTCAACTTTTGTCGTCGTTGTCGTCGTAATTTGATTTTGACAGCTGAGAGTGAAGTCCGATATACAATGATGCCGACACGGCAATTACGACGACACTGTCGTCGTAAATGTCGCCGAATTAACACAATGACACCGACATTCTTATATGTTCGTTGGCATATCAAAATATGTAGGTGGTCAAATTATTTGTTGAAATTTATTAACAAAATGAGAAAGATATAAAAGAAAAATTGTAAAGGTCTAATAAACAATGATTAACGCCGAGTTTATGTGGATTACAAAATATCATCTACCACTTATTTTCAACTTTTCTCCAATTTCTTCTTTATTTTTTTTATTTTAAATATGTATTTCGATATTGAGGATGTCTTTTGGCATAAAAATACTTCATTTCCCTCAGTAAATTAATTAATTGCTCCTCTAAAGTAATTTTTTGCTCATTACTCTCAGCTGTCAAAATCAAATTACAAAATGACAAAAGTTGAATTATTCCCAACTCTGGTTACGGCGACAAAATCGGTCGGCACCATTGGGTACAGCAACGTGGTATTGCCATTAGGTCAAGATTTAATTTGTCGTCGTAAATGTCGTGTCGGCATCATTGTATGTCGGCCTTAATGAGCAACAAATTTCTTTAGAGAAGTAATTAATTAATTTAGTGAAGGAAATGAAGTGTTTTTATGCCAAAAGAAATCCTCAATAAAATACACATTTAAAAGAAAAAAAAATAAAGAAGAAATTGGAGAAAAGTTGAAAATAAGTGGTAGATGATATTTTGTAATGCACATAAACTCGGCGTTAATCATTGCTTATTACATCTTTACAATTTTTTTTTTTATATCTTTCTCATTTTGTTAATAAATTTCAACAAATAATTTTACCACCTACATGTTTTGATATGCCAACGAACATAAAAGAATGTCGGTGTCATTGTGTTAATTCGTCGACATTTGCGACGACGTGTCGTCGTAATTGCCGTTGTTTCGGCCTTTACTGAAACGGCGCCAGTGCAAACAAGTGAAGTGATACTGAAAGCTGAGTTGGCTGAGTATTTTGTTCTCTCCTTTGTGTGTGATTGTGAATACTTCATTCGTGTTTAGGCACTGGCTGCGGATGGTGCAATTTTTTTTTCCTGTTCGTCTCGAAATTTTGTGCTATTTCATCTGCCTATGGTTTAGACCGTCTCCTCATGTTGTTGTGGTCCGTGAATTAAATTTCCCTACCCATTTAAGGATGAGGACTTAATTTTATTTCTTACCTAACTCAGCAAAAATACAGAGTTCAGATCAAAGTTAATGCCTAATCTACAATTCATGGTAAAACCACGTCGTCAAAACGACATGGATTTTTGTGTTTGCTTCACGCCCTTGCATTTGAAAATTTATGCTTGCAAAAACGTCCCTTCTCTCTCATTCATTTGACGGCATGAGCAGCACGCGCCGCGCGTGTGTATGTGTGTTTATGTGTGTGCATATGGGTGGGTGTGCCTGAGTGTGTGTCGCAGGCCTGAGTGCGAACTCCCCTTCACCACTCATCTCCCTCTCCTAGTATTTGGTTATATCGGGTGGTATTACACTATCGGCGTAAACGGTTTTAGCATTTCATGAATTGACTAAAAATTTTAGACACATAATGTAAAAAGTGGCTAAGTCAAAACCATTACGCTATCTGCCTACTTTTCATGAAGTGTCTAGACTTTTCGTGAAAAGCTGAGTTACGTCAAATGTCTACCACATATGCATTCTTCAGCAAACGATATCGTTTTGACGACGTGGTTTTATCATGCATTGTAGATTAGGCATAACTTACCAACAAGTTAAAAATCAGGCGAGATTTTCGACTGTTTATACGCTAGATGAAATCAGAGAGTTTGTCATTCTGTTTGTAATATCTAGAAATAATGATGGTAGAGCAAAATGAGTTGGACATCCATGCATAAAATTAAAAATTATTTTGATTCTTGCATGTCCGTCCATCTGTCCTTTCGTTCGACTGCCCGTCCGTACGATAACTCGAGAACGCATGCACTTAGAGAGCTGAAATTTTGCACACACACACACACACAGTTGCTCTATTGGTTGAAAAATTTTGGGAGTGGAGAATTTACTTTTGCTGCATATTCTGTATGTCCATATATTTCTTTGCTTTAAGGCAACTGCTACGATGTTTAATATATCGATATTTATACCGTATTATTAAAAAGAGATTTGCAAAGACCGTCATTTCGATACTATTCCAAAAATTTTACTAAAATATTAATAAACCGCTTGACTCTAAAGCTGCACATGCAATATTTAAAAAAACAAAATACAGTATGCGTGCATTAAGTTCTCTGACAGCAAGCAATTGCTGCATCGGTGAGCGACGTGTCACTTAAAAGTATATGTGAGGCTTATTTAAAGAGCATGACACAAGTGCATAATGCATGCACGAAGCATCTTTAGTGTACTGCCTACCTCAGTGCCATAAAAGGTGGACCAAAAACATCACCGCCATAGGTGTGATGGATTTGTACTTTAATATTCAGTTTAATCTAGAGCTGAGGTCAAGCGAATATAGACAAGGCAGAATCTTCGTCAGCTTGATCGGGGAAAAATCGCAAGTTGACGATGCATTCCATAATAAAATCATCTTTAGTGATGAAGCACATCCCCCAATAGCTACAAGCAGAATTCTTCGATTTTTTTATGAGTCCTTTTTAAATATTATCAATTAGCTACACAAATTCAGGGAGCTTCTTCAATGTTAAATGGTTTCATTTGATATGCCAAATATATTCAAAAATGCATGCTGACAAATAGATCTTCCTACTCTAGGTTCCCACTCTAGGAACTGAAATTTTGTAACAAAAGCTGAATTCTCTTAATTTTTTCAGGTTCAGATTCCAATGCCGCATAAGTAGGCACTTTACCCATCGTTGTTACCAACTAGATTAAACTCTTTTATTAGTTGCTCCGTTTCCTTTTTATTAATCTTAGTTAAGAATTGCAATCGATTACATTTATAATCTGCAACTATATAAATATAAGCATTTTATTGCACTATGTGCCACCTTGCTCACCGTGTTTAAAACAAGCAAACAAATGGATAACGACAAAAATTGCTTAAAACTAATAAATAAATCTTTTCTCAAAATTTACCCTTTTTGCTTATGAATATTGAATGAAAACTCCACTCTAGCAGAGCATTTCTTCATTTTATATCCTAGATGAAATCTCATAGGATATTATTAGAGAAATTCGAAGTTAAGATCGAAAATTACACAAATCGAATACGTCCTTCTTAGGATTGCCATACAAAAATAGCGTTTTTACTATACATATTTGGACACTGCCTGAGATCGCATGAGCATAGTGTTTCTGTTCTTATAAACATCTTAAACACGAGCTCAAAAATGGACAAAACGGTCTAACTCTTCTTGGTGTTGCCATACAAAAATTAAGGTTTTTTACGTAAACTGCGAAAACGATCAGTTCTACACTTTTTTTTATTATTATTGTACTTTTCAAATACTTTAAAATAAATTGTACACAAGAATCAAATTCTTTTGTAGTACAGAATCTTTTGGTTTTATAGATGGCAGACAGGGTGGTGGTGTTGCAGTTTATATGAAGGATTGCTTTAGTTCTCGAATAGTCAAAGCCTCTGTTGCGGGCTCATTGGAATTTCTGTGTGTTGAAGTTTCATATGGGCCTGCAAAGTTTCTATTATCCTCAGTATATTTTTCACCCAATTGCTACTCTGCAGAGAATATACTGGAGTTTGAGGTTTTTATTTTGTGATCTCACACACAGTCATAAGGACATTCTTATCGGTGGTGACTTTAATGTTAATAAATTGCAACAAAGCAATATAACTCGCTCTTTCTTATTTCTTCTGCAGTCTTTACACTTGACAGTTGTTAATAATCTTCTAACATATTTTAAACATCAAATCCATCGTATCTCGATTTACTAGTGGCCACGGCAAGAAATTCTACATAAGTATATCACAGTCAAGTTAGCTCTCCTTCTATATTTGACCACGACTTCCTATTTCTTATTTACAATTTCAATTTTGTTTATGACCGAGCTGCAGATGAACACAAGAAACCGAAATAATGCATAATGTAGGGGAGCCCGGGGTTTTGTAGGCTTACTCCTTGGAAAACGCTCAAATTTGCAAAATTTCGCTGCGAGTTATCGCTGTTAAATTGCAACAGAATTTGAACAAAAGTGCCAAATTCATTCGGATAAATTACCAAACAATAGAGGAGGAGTGTAGATTTTGGATTCTGTTAGTAGCATATCCGTGCGTTTTCAAAGATCGCCGTTTGATGCAAAAGTGGGTATGCAAAATTTTTATATGTTTAATGTTTTTTTAAATAGGTAAATGACATCCGATCTTCCTGAAAAAAAAAACAAAAAATGGATTAATCTATAAGTTGTGGAAAAAAAATTTCCAAATGAATTTTTCAGACAGAATTTTGGCCCTAGAAAATTAAATTTCGCAACTTAATCAGAATGAGAGGGAAAATATGTTCAAAAAATCAGAAAAAGATATCGCAAAATTCTAGTAAAAGGAATTTTTCAAATCGCATAACATATACCGCACCTCCCTCAGAATACTCTAATTTTGGAAATGAGAAACTTTTCCCCTTTCGACCTTTTGACATTGAATTTTTTATCCGATTTTGATGAGATTGTGTCCGAATATCCTACACCAGTGGTACAATATAAAATAAATACCCCCCCCCCCCCCATGGAAAATAATTTATTTATTTTTTATTATAATAATATATAAATAATTCACCACGGGTTACCACTCTGTAACCCGCTACCGTACGAATCTCGTATTAGTTTCAAAAAATCATAAAAAACCCACTCACTTAGAAAAACGAAGTTTGAAATTCGGTTGGAATTTGGCCGCGAGATAAAGGTGGCAGCTTTACAGTATATGCTGCTAATTAACGTAAGTTGTAAGTAATTAGTAAACCTCGCAATCTTATTTTGGAATATGCTCCTAAATTAATTAGGGTAATGACTTCTGGTTTTCTGTATATGAAAGATAACAAATTATAGATAATTGTAACGAAAAGAAAGGGGCTTGAGTGTTGAGAATGTACATACCTACAAGATGGTAATTATCCAAGTTTTCCGAAAAGTGTTAATTTTAACCCCGAGTTCACCTACATTAAGCATAATTTCGGTTTCGCTTGGCCATCTGGAGTTCCCACTTGCGTCACTCGCATTTCTAGTCAAGCCCAATATTTACCGTGAATATCCAAGAAATCGGTGATGACAAGTACCGATCCTGTCAGCAGTTTCAGTAATGTGAACCGTTTAGATAAACTTCCATGCCAGCTCTTCAAACGGGAGAATAAAGTATATTGAGCCTATTAGAAAAGAGAATACAGATTGTGAAATGGAATGGACCATAACATGTTTTAGAGCATGCCAAAAGCAAATGTTTTTATAATAGCAGTTTTGTATACATTTGATCGACTTTCTCAACACTTCAGATACGAAAAAAAATATGAATCACTCAACGTAAACATCATTTCAAATGTTGTGGGCCATTCCATATAAATTTTGCATACTTTTTTTGGTACTTCATGCGACATCTAGTTCTTGTGCCATCTATGGTAATATGCATATTACATTCGATATTTCTAGTTAAAGTCTCCGACTCTATATACTCTGTGTAGAGTAAAAAACACCCGCCTAATTTGAATATGTGTACGTAACCGCAAAGACAAAATATCTTCTTGATAACCGCGTCCCATTTAGTATAGACGTCATAATATATTAATAACCAAAAAGGAGCCCATTGGGTAGATTAACGTCCTACACTAACTTACTGTCTAATGTTTGGGCTTGTAAGGCGTCGGTCGTCGGGACCCTTACCACAATTTCGTTTTCCTCAATTACTTCTCCGCATCATATATCAGGAAACGAGGCGTCTCACATGAGCATTTCCCTTGATGTCATCGGTGTGAAATTTGCGTAAGATTTGTTACAGAAAATTTCACGAGCAATTTATTTTTCACCCCAAATAAATGGAAATTCTCGAAGAAAGATTTCTTGTGCGTTTCGAATTATTGATGAGGCGTCATAATTTTTGGGGACAGGAGCGGTTGTGCGAAATAAATAATCGCGCAATCGTTTTTGTGCTTTTAATGTTTTTCCCCACCTTGGTGATTTATTTATTTGTAGAGAAATAATGATTAATTATTATGTGTGAGTCAAATTAATAGCAATGTAAATGGGACTTTCTTTAAGTATGTAATTATTAATTTACTACACTGAGAAAAAAGTCACTTATTTAAATTAAAAAGTCATCGTAGTTATTTTAAAAGATTGGAAAAAACTTTAATATGAATATGAAAGATTTTATTTTCAGAATTTTCGTCTTTCTATAACAATTTGTTGCATATAACCCATTCCTTGTTATAAAAGTTCAGAAAATCTTACTTGAAAAAGGTTCATTACTTTTACTTTAATAATGTGCAATTTTAAAATGTTTTTTATTAATAAAAGCAAAGGTGAGTAAACTTAATAAGAAAATGTTAAATGTTCATTTTAAAATTGGTGATCATTTAATTGAAAGTGTACAATATACATTTTGAAATAAAATGATTTAAAAGTTTCAGCAAAAATTTTGAAGTTTTGTTTCAAAGTGTTCCAAGCTTTAAAGTAAATTTAATGCGTTTTAATTTTTTGACTTTCCCGGCATCCTATGCATTTTGCATTCTTCAATGTGGTGATCTCATCGAAAGTAAGTGGACGTGAGCATTTTTTCTGTCCGATAAAATTGTTGTGTAAAAGAATTAATTAGTCTACTGAGTAATTTAATGATTTTGCAGTGAAATATTAAAAGTGTTCTAGTGATATCAATATCTATTAGTTCCAAGTACACAAAAACTGCAAAGTTTTTAGCCTTTGTTAATTCAACAGGATGTGAAGAGTTATAAATGTTCCTTCTCTTGTAAATATTAACTGAACGCCTCTTAATTTTTTTTCAATTGTATCTTGTAATTATTATTGATACGATGTCTGCTTACTCAGAAGAAACAATATTTCATCACGAAACTCAAGAAGAATTAACTGTTTCAAATTTCCAAAGTGATAACGACTATCAGAACCAGCTTAACACAAGCTCGCTGCATGGACACGTTTAATAAATAAACGTCTCAACAATACATGCGTTTCATCACTTAGTCGGTGTTAGTATTAGTATGTTAAACTAAACATAGACCAAACACCAGATGAAATGTCATGCAATGCGACATAGAACAAAAAGTTAAAAAATTAAATTAAATTTAACAAAAATTTAAATATTATATAGACGTTTTTTTAAGACATGCTTAGAGTCGTCAACAACAAAATACTCAGCCAAATTATTAACATTAATGCACATGCGATTAATAGGTTCATACATACCAAAGTTAGACCTTGAGGAGTTGACATGCAACAGAGGTAGCCTTCTCAAATTGTGCCTATTATCACGGAAAGAGATTTTGTCAAGTAATAACGGGGAATCAGCATTCGCGTTTTAGAGTTGGTGAACAAAAATTACATCGGCAACCATGCGACGTTTCTCAAGCGAGTGCATATTCAAGAGCTGCAAGCGATCCTCAGAGGGTGGAAGAATCAAAGAGTTATTCCAGGGTAGGTCCCTAAGAGCAAAGCGCAGGAAGTTTCGCTGAACAGACTCGATACGGATGATGTGTGTACTGTAAAAAGGAGACCAGACCTGGCTAGCGTATTCAAGAAGTGGTCTCACAAAACAAGTATATAAACGTAATGTTATGGAGGGATTCGAGAACTCTCAGGACCAACGCTTTATAAAGCCCAGCATAGAACTACTCTTAGATACCATGTTGTTTATGTGAGAGTTAAAATTCAATCTATGGTCACATTTGACACCAAAGTCACAGACAGAACTAACGCGGCGAATCGAGGAAGCCGAAAACCCATAGACATAAGAGATAGGATTCGGATTCCTGTGGAAAGTCATCACCTCAAATTTGTCGATATTGAATACCAAATTATTGCTTTTGCACCAATCATAAAATTTGTGGAGGTCATCCTGTATCGTTGACAATCATTAAAAGATTTAATCTGAGCGAAAAGTTTAATGTCATCAGCATAAATTAAGACTTTGCAGTGCTTCACTACGGAGACAATGTCGTCAATAGATAGAATAAATAGCAACGGGCCCAAATGACTCCCTTGAGGTACGCCAGACGAAGCTTTCAAGACTCTAGATACGGAATGGCGGAAATAGATTTGGTATGTTCTGTTATCTAGATATGACTCCGTCCATTTTAGGAACGTTGTGGGAAACCCATACTTTTCCATTTTGAACAGTATCACGGAGTGAGGTAGTTTGTCGAAAGCTTTACTAAAGTCTGTATAAATACAATCTGTCTGGTTGCCTTTTACAAACCCGTGAATGGTATCAGAAACAAATTCCAATAAGTTAGTGGTTGTAGACCGACCCGAAACAAACCCATGTTGGTTTGAAGAGAGCAAATTCTTGCAGATTATTGATAACGAAGAGTAGATGATAGATTCAAATAACTTGGGCATGCAAGATAATGATAAAAGAATTTTTCCATAGCTGAGGAAAACAACCACTATCGAGCGATTATTGGAAAATAATTCTCAGCGGGGTTGCCAGGGAGAGGCAACATGACTTAAAAAAGGCTGGAGGGTCCCATCAGGACTCGTTGTAAAGTCATTTGGAAGCCTATTAATATGATCAAGTATATCCTCTTCTGAAATTGGAGGGATAGTGAATGAAACGTTATGAGAGTCGTTCATATGACTGAAGTTGCTACTTTGAGGTTGAAAATTTGACGAGACAAAGGCATTGTCAAAAAAAGAAGCAAACATATCGGATATCTCAGACGAATCATCACTAGCAGAATCCTTGTACCTCATGGTATTGGGGTAGTTGTCCATTTTTTTTTCTTGTTAATAAACTTATAAAAGTTACGTGGGTCACTAAACAATTTCGCACGCATACTTTGAAAATACTCGTCATAGCGTGAAGAGGAAAGATCTTTGAACTCATTATATGATGTGAGGAAGACTTATAATGTCCTTGTCCCTCATATAACTTTTCCACAATTTATTCTTTTTATTTTTTAGACGCTTCAGTTCTTCATTGAACCATGGTGGAGACGTTTTAGAGAGCCGCTGACGCTCGCGGGGAACGTGAGAGGAAAACAAATCGAAAAGAATTATATAAAATTTAGAAACGTCTTCGTCAACATTATTGCTAGCCAGTAATGTGTTAAAGTCAATAGATGTAAGTGTATTGGAAAGTTCCGAAAAGTTAGCCTTTCTAAAATTGAAAAAGTATTCTGTTTCGTCACAATTTGTAAAGCTTTCAGTTTCATAGCAATATGTAATTAGTAGTGGGGGTGATAATTGTCAAGAGTAGACATTATAACTGGGCTAGGTTCAACTAATAAGTTACCCGTGTCAGTAGAAAATACCAGATCTAACTGCCTACCCATGTCATTCTTAACATTACTGATTTGACTGAGACCAAGAGATGAAATAGTGTCCAGAAAGAGTGATTCTCTTATTGTCAAGTTATTAAGTGGGAGATAGTCTTCGTTATGATCGTTTAATACCCATTGTATATTGGGTAAGTTAAAGTCAGCAATAAGTAGTAATTCGTCAAGAGGCTCCATCTTACCATGGATAAAATTAGAAGTTGAAATGAGCAGGTCGTATAAATTTTGACCTTTGTCATCAACAATATTTATACAATCTGGAGGAATATAACAACAAAGTATATATAAGTCGCGTCTTAAGAGAGACAGCTTAAGAACTATAAGTTCGGTGTCAAGAGAGTTGGAAAAACTGGGAACCACAATTTGGGTGCAATTGAAATGGTTTTTACATGCGAGGAGTACGCCACTTCCGCGAGCTTCAGTGTCAATATATCTATCTTTAGTAATCAAGGATCTATGTAAAATTTAACGGTTATCTGAATTCATAAAATATTAAAACGTTTCATTTTTAGTGGTCCATCATCTTCAAGTGCAGGGGACAACTTTAAACTTGTGAGTACACAAGATTTGATAACTCTTTTAAGGGAAAGTATAAAAGGCCAAATAATATTAAATGAATATAATAGCACTGCAAAACTTACTAATGAAAATCAGCTAGAATTAGTTAATTTGACAATTGATTATTGTACTAACCACTCACTCCAAATGACTCACAAGAAAAAGATCTTAACTATTCTTATTTAAATTTACCTCAAAGTGAAATTTTTTATATGGATTGTGTAGGAGCACTATATATAGAAAAAACAATTATATTACTATAAATAAGAGTGAGAAAGAAACAGTACATTTGCATGAAATTTTAGAATTGATTTTAAACAATGTTTTGTTATTGCTCAAGAATTTAAAAATAAATATGAAGCTCATTTTGAGGCTTATTAGATTAGACTGTAAAAGTTTTGTCTAACAGATTCAAGAGAAATAGTCAAGTTAAAAAAATATTATAACTAAGAACTTAATTAATGACTGCATTAGAAACAGATAAAATCGGTTACAACTTTAATTAAATGTACTATAATAATATAATTAATGTAATTATTATTATAATTAAATAGTGTAAATATAAAGAATAATAAAAGAGGAGTAAGTGAAAGTAAATATTTTTTTTATTTGGAATTTTATATTATGACCACGCAAAATTTTGTATGATTAGTACCTTCATTTTGCAGTCCTGAAAATCTCCATTATTACTTTTTAAATAAAAGTATTTGGAACAAAGATATAAAAATTTCCATATTAATTGCATTATCATTTGTATTCAAAATAACAGCCTTTAGAATTAAAGTCGTTGAAAATTTGTTTCGATATCGTACAAGTAATTGTTTTTACGTTTTTACATATCAAAATAAAATTTCAAAAACTTTTAAATAAGCTCCCAGTTCATTTTGTTTTAAAAACTAAAATCTTTACATTAAAAGTGGGCTCCCTTTGAATTGAAATGTAATTCATTATTGACTCCGCTATTAAAATATGAAATCAAAATGGGAAAGTTTTTAATTTAACGTTTCATCTTCCCTGTAAAAACAATTAATTTAAAATAAAAGCACTGCACTTTTGGCTAAAATTTAAGTGTAAAATGCTTGTTTATATATTGCAAATATTCGATTTACCCGTGTTTTTTTCTCAGTGTACTATCAAAAGGTTCTCAATAATTTAATGAATTCGAAAATAAAATTTTCTATGGAATGCGAAGCATTCCTTTTGGGATGCAAATGTGCTTGAGGAAAACTTGGGAATATGCAGTAAGTTAGCAAAATTCGCTTATTACTACGCAAAAGCACCAATTGCAAAATAAAAGGGTGTTGTTAAGATTTTTATTATATAAAAATTCACAAATTATTTTTTCCTGAAGTAAATATGTAAGTCCAAGCGCCCAACAACTTTTTGCGTACAAATTTTCAAATATCATTAACTACTTTCTTTTACATCATACTCAGTTGTAGTTTATCATAGAATGGATTTAAAAAATATCCAACAAGAGTATATTAATTAATACCATTGTTTACCGGTAATTAAATCTGTCCTTACATTTCGCGAAACTTGGCATTTGGATCAAACAATTTAATGAATTTTTCGACATTTAAAATAAATTGTTCGTCAAAAAATAGTTGAAAACTTTTTGTTTGTTTTGGATATAAAATTCACAGCAGATTCTCGTTCATAAAATTACCACCTCCTGAGTTCCTGACTCAATTATTATTAAGTAATTGGAAGCCGTTGGATTAAACCCCTAATCCAAATCTAAGAAATACCCTGACAAATATTGCCTTTGGGACCGTTGTTATGGTAGTGAGCGTATAGAGACGTCGATGCAGCTCCTTAGCAAATATTAATCAATATCCGAAGAGTACTTGAAAAGACAGTTCTAATTCATAAGTCAAAGGAGTACGTCGACAACGTCTCTTTCCGAGACACTACCCAGGGCGTAATCTCGGGTCGCATAATAAATTTAAGATCCTGTCAGATTAATTTAAGTCCTTTTGGCAATACCATCGATCTTCTATCTTCTCTTATCCGTGATAAAACTTGTTTAGTAGTTATACCATATTGTTGGCAATATTTTGGTCCATAATGTCTTTATAGATCAACGATATTTAAATATAGCTATTCCACATAAAAACGATCAAAATGGACTCCATATGAACACGAACATTTCAAAATTGGATGCAACTTTCATTCCTTGATTTTTTTATGAAACGTAATTTTCAGAAAATAATATCTCGAGAACGGAGCAACCAATTTTTCTGATTCAAATGCTAATATACACGATAGAGATTGCAATAACGGATAGTAAAAATCATTATGACCAATTTCATAGGATTTCATATTCTGAAGAACTTTTTAGTACAATTAGAATGTCTAGGACTGATCATTTTCACAGTATCCATAAAAAGCGTAAGTTTTTATATGGCAAAACAAAGAACAGGTTGTCCGATTTAGGCCATTTTTGAACTTTTATTTACTATTTACTGTGAAAAGGCCGTGTACCAAATTTCTCTCCACGTTGAGGCGTTCTCAGGCAATATCAAAACAAAAAGTGAAAAACGAAATTTTTGTATGGCAATTCCACGAAAAAGCTACCCGATTTGTCCCATTATATGTCTCGTGAAACCCGTTTCGAAAAGCTTTTGAAAACTTAAAAAAAAGCTAAACAAACTAAGCTGGAAAGGATTATTATTTTTTCTTGCAAAAATAAAAAGCCACCTTGACATTTTATTTTAACGAGCTGGAAGTAACAAGCTTTGACGGCGGAAGCCAAGCTGGCATCTTATTTTCAGGCACCGAACCAGTTATGAATTTTTACGAACAAAGCTAAATTTACTTGTTATTCCTGGCTGATAATAGTTTAGTAGCTAGAAAAGCAAGCGCAATGGCTTGATACTTTTTTTCGCTAAAAATATACATAAAAAGCGAGCCCGGCTTTTTATTTTTTCTAGCCAAACTGGGTGTTATTTTATAATAAGCCTTTCCAGCTGAGCTTTTTTTTAGCTTCAAACTATTATCGGTTAGGAATAACAAGTAAATTCAGTTTTTTTCGTAAAAATTCATAACTAATTCTGTTCCTGATAAAATTGCATATTCTTTATTAATTCTGTCAACATTTGCAACATCATCGCTGACTTCATTAGAATTTTCTATTTTGTTTTCACAGTTCGCGATTTATCTCTGTCGCTTCGTTATCGCAATCGCAGTCACGGCGGTGTGAATCAGGCTTCATATTTTTCAAAAAATATAACAAGACCGAACGATTTTTCTTTTTTTAATAATAATACTTTTTGTGTATTATTTACTATTGAGGACCTCTAACACTTTTTTGTTTGTATGTTTATTTTGAAGCCTTATCTATCTATACGCGTTAAAAATAGCGGTGGTGGTGGTCTTTATAAATGCATTCTACTAATAAAAAAGTACAAAAAATCAAATATAGTAATAATAAGTAACGCAAGTTGGATCTGTAAAACTAAATATTTTGAGTTTTATTTTTGATCAAGAAATAAAACTCAACCGATAATGATTATTTTAGATTCCAAAACATAAAAACCAGAGGGCAGTTTTATTTCGAGCAAAACAAAATGAAACACGACTACCTACTATGATATTAGACGTGAGTATTATTCTGAAGTGAAAGGATTACCGATTATTAGTGATTTAAAAAATAAAGCACAAAAATTATATCTAAAATTATTTACACATAATTAATCCCCGACCGGTTTTTCATATCCCTTGTTAAATGACTTTTTCATTCGAGAAATGAAAAATTATTATTATTTTCGGCCCATGTTTTATGAACTTATAAATAGGACTCACTTCACTGAATATCAAACCAAACCGTTTTACATACATACATATGAATTCATAACTAGATCAGGTACTAAAAATAAAAATGAGAACATAAGAGAAGACAAAATTAATCCATGCAAAATAAAGTTCAAATTTCCTACCTCATATGTGTTGCTAACAAAATTAGGTGGATTTCCAAAACATGATATAAAGCCAAAATATCGTCGACATGGAAAATCAGAAAATATCTGGGCACCTTATAAACCAGAACACCGCTTCCCAACCCAGGAGTGTACTCAAACCCTATGCAACTATATATATATATATATATATATATATATATATATATATATATATGTGTGTGGGCTATCATGCAGTGGTCAAATGAAACAGGTTCCTGGACCAACTAATTGCATAAAATCAATATCCAGAAATGATTAAAGGAAGTTTGCAATGTGTGGGAACATCTGATGGACAATTCCAATCATTTTCTACACTGGGAACAACCTTGAATCTTGGCACCAACAAAACACCAAATACGTAACGAGCTTAAAACTCGTTTGGACAGCTATTGAAATAAAAACGAATAGACAATTTCAATAGAGAAAATAATTGTAAATTATCTAAGGACATGGAATTAAATCTAAATAATAATACAATCTAAAAAAAAACACTAATCAATAAATAACCTTCCCAGCAAATAGAGTAAGAAGAGCTGCCCCGAAATCTACAGATGTAATCAAGAATAATTAACTTCGAATAAAATATTTAATGACTAATCATAATGGAGAAATCAAAAGAAGAGAATGGAATTAGATGCACCATGCCTTACGGCATAATCAAAATGAAGCAAGACTATCAAGTAATCTTCTGATTGAAATACTCAAGGAAGTCGATACACCAGGAGACCAAGATTCACATAGAAAAGGGACATACAAGAAACTACAATTACTTACATAGAAATACTGAAGCGAACTGAAAGTTGTCGCTAGCTAGACAACAACTGATTTCGCGCTATGTTCTTCAAGAGATGAACGGGTATAGATGATAATGGTGATAAAGCAGAAAGACCACTTTTCATACAACTTTAGGCCTGACAGGAACAAACATGAGAGATATCTTTAACTTTGCATTCTGATACTTTGAACATATTTTATTAATAAATAATGTTTATTTCAATTAAGCGGGCGATCGGATCCAGCTTGAGAGATGTTCTTGAGTAAAAAAGTGGACTTTTCTACTTCCCGTGACTCCATCGAATTGGTGCATCATGTAAAATGACTTCCTATGAGAAAAATGTATTGGAATCACTGCTCCCTTTGCCAGGGTTTCTTACACGCACCCTGAAAGTATGCAGACAACAATTTTCTTCTACGAATTATAGCTGCTAATAAGCTGAGTTGAACAGTGAAACCCGTTTTTGGATCGGACATGACCCTGCCGAATTAGAGCCGAACTAAGGTGAGAAAAATCTAGTACCTCAGTTCGAATAATAAAGAGAGAAATATGATAAAAGTGAGTATGGGAATGGTTATTTGAGCGTCCGAGAATAGGAGTATGGGTAGTCCAAGTTCTTCTCGATTCTGTACTAGATTTTCCAAAATGGACCAGGTAAATCTTGGACCCCCTCCTCAAGCTTTTACCCGTGTAAGTGAAATAAAGATTGTGAATAAAACAATTTTCAGGGTACCAGAATGCATCGTTTAAGCTATCGCTCATATCTGCTGATGTCGAGCCTAAAACGGGCATACCTCGTTGTTCTGCATTACATTGAACACAAATAACCCATCACAGTTGGACTAGTATTGTAGTATTGTTTCATAGCCAATTATGTCCAACGAGTAGCTTTGATCATGACTTTTTGTATTTAGCATATTCCTTTGGACTGCGACACTCCACTAGCTTCGAATAATTTTCCTATAGAGATTACAAGAATATTGATATGGACCTGCTGTATCCAGAATGTCTTAATTTGCCTGGGCTGGATATTTTGTCAATGGATTCGGTTGATGATAAAGTTAGTACCCTAAGAAATCTACTACTATAGCTTTTCAACCGAAATGTACCATTGCGAAGGCGAAAGAATCTTTCTAAGCGTTTTCCATGGTTATCTAAAGAGATACATTCATTCAATTATTGCTGAAAGGGATCTACTACTGCGTCAATATAAAGCCACACGTAACCCTCTAATTCATAATCGTTACAAGAAAGTTCGAAATCACGTGACCCTTAAACTTCGATCTGCCAAAAAGTCGTTCTATAGCACCAAATTGAATCCTGATCTTCCAGTAAAAAAACTTTGGAGCTCACTTGGTATTGCTGGTGGCGAAACTCCACAATGCAATATTGCTGCTGAGACAGGTGAGCTTTTGCGTCTTCTACTCCCATAGTCCCTGTTAGTCATCATGTAGTGAATGAGAGGCGTTCTGAAGATTTTGCGTTTAATTGCATTGATGATACTGACGTTCTCTTTGCTATGTCTGCTGTAAAATCTATTGCACTTGGGCATGATCTGCTCCCGCCGAGATTCTTCAAGATGGTTGCTCCCACTATTGCTGATATTCTAGTACACATTTATAATTATTGTCTTGCATCTTCTCAATTCCCATATTTATGGGAAAAAAAACCCTTATTGTCCCTGTTCCCAAAAAGCTTCGTCCTAGTCGAACTAATGATTATAGGCCTATTAGTTTGCTGTGTTTTTTCAGCAAATTCCTCGAGAAAGTTATGTACAATCAGATCAGCAAATATCTTGATCAGAATTAGCTTCTATTAACTTACGAATCAGGTTTTCGTAGCGGACATAGCCGCGAAAATGTCCTTCTGAAGGTTTCAACGGATATTATCGAATACTTAGATCTAGATGATTTTACTATCCTTGTCTTATTGGATTTTAGTAATTCCTTTGACTCAGTACATCATAATTGGCTCCATTATAAACTTTCGAAATACTTCAATTTTTCCTCTTCAGCCATTAAGCTAATCAGAGGTTTTCTTACCTGTAGACAACAAGCAGTCAAAGTTCAAGACTCTATATCGTAGTTTCGAAACCCCACCTGTGGAGTACCCCAAGGATCAATCCTAGGTCCTCTGCTATTTAATCTTTATATCAATGATTTGCCTGAGATAATTAGGGATGTCAATATTCATCTATATGCTGATGATGTGCAGATTTACTTGAGCAGATCAATTGGGTTGTAAGAAGATAGTGTCGCTCGTGTAAATGAAGACTTAACGAGAACTTATGACTGGTCGATAGCTAATAAACTACTACTGAATCCCAGAAAGTCTGTGTATATGCCGATCTATAGAAACAACCTTGAGACATCAGAGCTATCACGGGTTATTTTAAACAACTGTACCTTGCCCTTGCTAGCTCTGTAAAAAAAATTTTTGTAGTCCTGAACACATAATTTACTTGTTGCAGTCATGTTACCAATATGTTAGGCAAGGTATATGGCTCCTTAAGGCAGCTGAGAGTCAGTAGGTATTTATTAAAGTATTATTGTATTGTATTGTACTTTATGGTGAATATTTTGGAAATTGCTTAAGTTTTGCGGATAACAAAACAAAATTCAGATTTTTTCGAGCATATATGTACCTACATAAGCCTAGTACTAAGGTCCGTGTGCTACACTAAATTTTAGCGAGTCTCCAATATCGGGCCGTTCTTTAGCAGCTAAAATATGACATCGGAGACTCATAGAAATCTGGAAAACCGAAGGATGATATTAAGTCTTTGCGAATAATTAGATTTCTACTAATATTTCGTAAAGTATTCGAAAAAATTACGATTCACCTTTAGGCAAGAATGAATGAATGAATGAAAATGACATGAAAATTAACTTAATCATCGAAAATCAAATAGTAGGGTTCTGTTAGAAATTCAAGCTTCGTTTGAAACTAGCTTTTCTCCCAATTTAATAGCACTTTTCTATAGCGTTCTAAAAGATGGAACATAAATATCGTTTGTGTGCCCCAAGGCTCTGTTCTTGTACCAACCTCGCACCGAGTATTTACGGTTGTGCTACAATATTATCAAATTTCTTTTAACGCTATTGTCCTTTACTTTTATAAATAGACCAAAAATGTATATACATGTTGCCAGCAGGGGCGGTTTCTCATTGGAAGCAAAGGAAGCACTGCTTCCCTTGACAAATTAAAAAAATCTAAACAATATTTTGCTTTAAAATATTCTTAGAATATTTAAAAAAATGTGTAAAATTCAAAGAAGTTTAATCCTCTGGCATCACTAGATACAACCTGAAAAATTTTATAAGTAACTACCAATTTTGTCCCACAAACTAAGAACATACCACCCAGCCTAATGTCATTATATCGCTACTAACATTCTGTATGGTACGTTGTCCAAAATGTAGCATATGACCCACCCACCATCATTCTACCCAACATCAGATCCACCCCGAATTGGCTTGTCGTCAAGCAAGCTACATAATATTCGCGTGGTATAGATGGAACGGCATTATGCCCTAGACACACAGCACTCTTAATGAAGAAATAACTAACGACTCATTAGTCTATAATGATTCATTATAAACTGCGGACACACAGCCATTTCTTTAATTAAGTTGTGCTGTCAAACTGGTTTTGATGAACTTATCACATTAAAGAAGCAATATGGATCGAATTAACGCGTTAAACTTTGTTTCCATTTATTTTATTTTCAATTTAACAATTTCCAAATGAGAAACACATTTTATTTAAAAAAATATTACTAATATAAATTGTGATTTGAATTTCTTTGCATTTCTTCTTCTTATTTTTCAAATCGGCAGATGCACAGCGGAGCTCCAGATTTACATTAAATGCCAAATCTAGCACATTTTTCCTCATTATAGCTATAATAAAGGAGGAAAACACTTCATTAGTGTACTTCATTATCATCTGATTTTCGAGCTATAATGACATATTATTTGACACACGGCATTTTAATGAATAGTTAGTACAAATGATTCATTAGTTTGTGCTGTGTGTCTAGGGTATTAGAATCAAACACCGTTGCCACTGGCATCGCAGTGACGCTGAAATCCCTACAGCGTATTTGCAACAACAAAGCCAATGTAAAAAGTTAAATACATTTAACTTTTTAGACTCATATTCACTCAAGAGTTTGCATGCGTACATTGCTATGGTACGCTGGCCGCCGCGTAGCTTTTGGAAATTGATTTACACCCCTGATAGTAACTTTCATTGATAAATTCTAGAGTATATGCCGGTGCGGGTGGGTGTCGGTCTTGCTCACGATTTATTTAAATGCTGCCAGATGTTAATAATAAATTCGTAGCTTTTTAAAGTAACATTTATCCGAACTTCGTGACGAATATTGTGAAATTTTAGGAATTGTTTTAGAATAGTAAACGTGGTTGGATTTACATAGGATTTTTTGTTTTAGAATTAGTCAGTGGGCTTAATTTTTTACGTTTTTGGAGGTTTTGGTGGGAGGGTGGTAACTATGCTAATGGCGTTGTCCAATTTTGGCCGTGTGTAATACCAAATCGAAGCTTTTGCTGAGATTTATTAAATGGCATATTATCTTTTGTTCTGTAAGAAACTTTATAACCGACTTTTTTCACCCGAATATATTTAAAATGAGTTATTTTCGAATTTGTGTACAAACGGGCGTGAAAGTTCTTGTGGGGTGCTGATTCTTCTTTTAAGCGCTTCAGCATAATATTTTACATATTTCATGTGAACATTTAAATTTTATATGATGAACCGAAGGGTTTTGATGTGAAATAAATTTTCCAGTTTTTTCGTGTAAAACGTTTTTACATTAAAGTGCGATAATCTTCTAAACTATAGGTACTTACCGCAGAGGTAAAAAATTACATCACAACATTCGCAAAAGAACGTAGATGCGAGTTAATATGCATATATTAGATAAATTATCAGTACGTTTACATGAATACTTGAAGTATTCTTGAAGTATGCTTAAAGTAATCAAAATATCATGAAAACGCTCATTCAATGCGTAAATTTCAACTTAAGTAATTGGAATATTAAATTGAAGAAAAATTCAACTCAAGTAATTGGAATTAATTCAATCAACCGCCCTGCCTGAGCTTCAAGTGGATTTCAAGCCAAGTACTCAAGTATTCACGTAAACCTACTGTATGTCCTGTTAATTGTTATATGAGTTTTTAGTAAAAATGTAATGATTAGAAAATAAAATATGTATATTAAAAAAACTTTTTAAATAAATAACTTTCATAAATAAATTATAGGCTAAGTAAAAAATTGTTTTTTTTCACCCAAGAAAAGTTTCATTGCACAACTGAATCTACACAATAACAATATTTTAAAATTATATTATCTCGTTTGACTATAAATGTTTGAATGTTTTTTATTATAAATTTTTTTTAAACATATTTTATTCATATTATGCAAAAATAATATATTGACTATCTATAATATTACGTACGTTTCTGTTTAATTGCGAGACAATGTAGAATTCTTGCTTTTATTTGAGTATTCCGGCGAACGAGTATACCTACCTAAGTACAATAATAATGGTGATTGAATTCAAAAGAATGAATTAGATGATTAGATTTTTTGCGTACGTTGTGAAAGGGGATATTGAGTGAAATTTTTGTATTTGCTTAATTATAGGGCAGGCAGTATTTGCTGTGAATGGATTAAATGAAAGATATGATTGCATCGCTGATTTATTTAACGATGATAATGGCTTCCTTTTCTTTCAAGAGCAAGAATAAATGTGAATATTTATATTGTGTATTATTGACATCATTGACTTTGATACATGTATAATTACTTATAGTAGCAATGAAATAGTCTGAAAAGCGGAGCTATAATTTACATAAAATGTATTGCTTCCCTTCTTCTGAATCCAACGAACCGCCACTGGTTGCCAGAAAGCTTTTTGGATAACAAAATTGTTGATTTCGACTATTAAGTTAACAATAGATTTATTTTTATTCATTTTTTACACTTATGCTGTCCTAAGCAATTTTAATATAAGTCGTTTTAAAAGTAAGTTTGAAAACTGACTTTTTGAAGTGAAAACTTCTTTACGCGCATCGCTTATAAAAGTTTTGTTGAGCAGTGAATGAGTTTTGCGATCTACATGTTTTAAAGGTGAAACGTTTATTCTGTTAAATTCGGGAGATTCAAGCTTTTTCCTATAGATATTACATTGTTTCGAAATTAGAAGAGAACAAATTTCGAATCTTGGTTTCTTGAAGGAAAGTGGCAGAAGAATTATTATAATAGATTTTTTTGTAACAGCTTTGACATTTCCCATGAATAATATCATAGTAAATAAAAATGGTAATATTTTAGAAAATTTATAATGATCTGTCAGCAAGAAAAGTATCTAAGGAAAGTAATACTTTTTACAAGCGATCAAGTAAGCAATTGTAAAGTTATTTTTCATGGAATCGCGTAAGGAGGTAGTTTTTATTGTTATAAATATATTAACATTTTTTTTATTACAGGCAAGGGGACTAGAAATCCCATCCCAAGCATGGTGGCCATAGCGGCCCATTGTGCTCTCCTGCTAGAAACCCATTCACCCAAACCCTCCTGTCCTCTTAATGAAGTGCATCAGGTCTTGATGGGGAAGCTCATCCACAGATAGAAGAACTGACTCTAGAGTATCCAGTCCGCACCGGGCGAAGGCCGGACCCGGGCACAAAGGGTGTTCGTTGTCTCAGGCAGGACAGACACTCAAGGCTATCAACAACACCCATCTTTGTTAGGTGAGCGTGATGTGAGATGTCGCCAGTGATGATGCCAACAATAGTTCAACATTGTTTCCTTCTGAGCCCCATGAGAAAATAGGGTATATTCCTATTGGGCCCATCAAGAAAGCGTTTTGTGCACCTGCAGGTACTCAGGTTCGCCCATCTCTGCTAATGCTTCCTAAGGATATCCGCTTTGGTGCGAAATCCGATAATCGAGATAGAAACGCCTACAGCGGGTTCCGGTCATAGGGAAAAAAATTCTATATAGCAGCGATTTCCCACGAAAACAATCAAATTGTATGTCGACCATCTCCATTTTGGATTCAACAACTGATTAAGACACGATGGTTATCGTTTAAATCCACATTAAAAACTGCAACTTTTATTTTGAGCATTTTCTTGCTTTACAGTTTTCATAGTTTGTTTTCCTTTTTGATTGCATTGCGTTATTATATCAAAGTCACTGTACAGCGACGGAAGATCTGAAAAAGAATAAAATACATTAAAAAATACTTTTAAATAAATAAACTTCGTAAATAAATTCCACTAAACAGCAAAAAATAATTTTTGCTTTCTCAACGATATGCATAAGAAACGTTTCGTTGCAAAATAAAAAATACTGCAATTCAGATTAAATCTTAAAAGTTTGAGCATTTGCAGTTAGACAATTGTGATTATAGTATGTAGTTATGGATGCCCAAACTTTTAAGATGTTATTTTTTACTTTTTAGTGCAATTTATTTATGAAAGTCATTTATTTTAAAAGTTTTTAATGTATTTTATTTTCTACATTTTAGTCATAAATTCGATACACTCTCTCCACTCGACTCTTCATTCTAGACTCTCGCCTCTCGAAACACGAGTTAACTTAACTTTAACTTTTTCAACTTCTCTAAGATTCTTTAAAGGCTGAACTACAATAGACTTAAATAACTTTACGAAATTGAACGAGACCGAGGTTTACTTACGAAAAATTGATATTTTGCGCCTAAATATATATCACATTCCGTAAGAGTTATTATCTTGATATTTAATGTTTTCAATTTTAAAAAGTGGTAAAAGTGAAAAAATTATGTAATGGAAGTTGATTTAATTGAAGATTTGTGCCTTCTATTAATTCGCAGTACCATTTTTATTCCATTTTAATTTTTACATTGCACTTTTATTCATTTAGTAATAATTTAATTGTTTGACACATCGCGTTCTTACGGAATGGGCGAAACTTACCGCACCTTTACTGACTTCAGTTTGACTTTTAAACTTAACGAAAGTTCCCCTCACACGAGTTAACTTAATTTGTGTACGCCTGTTAAACTAAACAACGCATTCGCTTTACATAAGTAAATGTACTTACGTATACGTCTATTGTAGTTCAGCCTTCACTTTTTAACATATTTTACTTTCGTAACTCTTTTCTCTTTTTAAATTTTTTTTACCTTTTTTAACTTGACTCTCGAATCTCGACTCACCGCTCTCAACTCTCGACTTATATCACACATATACACATATTGGATAACCCCAAAGTTGGTAATTACCACCCCACCCCAAAACCCCCCAAAACGTAAGAAAATTTTACCCCATCGCAAAGACAAAATAACAACAACACTGTTGGAAAGTTCAGTTAATGATATTGAGTTACATTCCAATCATCAAGACTTGGAATATCAACCAATTCACTCAATATTAATAGTAGAATAGAATTTCTATAGTGAAAACTAAGTTACCATCAGGTTTTCAGGTGAAAGTAGCATAATTTTTTACCTTTTAACAGTTGATGTACACTGAAGGAAAACGCAAGAAAACTTGCGATAAAATACATTTTACTTATTAACAACTTAATAAAAATGCCTTTATGGCAATGCTATACAATTTCTAAGGCACACGCGTACCTGAAACATTTTTAAACGAAGTAAAAAGATAAATAAGTATAAACATGGCAGCTGGCACAGGTAAGGACATTTACAAATATCCATATAATTGCAACAACTGCGCGTAATAAAGACATAATTTCACTATACATATGTACATACATATAAATCACACAACTGATGAACCTGTGATTAAACAAGCAGAACCACGCAAAATACGCGCGAAAATATTACATCGCTACACGAAGTTAAAAACCGCGGAACTGTCAATTTCATATACTGAAAACATACATATGTCACATGAAATTGAGGTGTTTTTTTCACGAGGAACACAGGAAACACGATAACAACGTTTAAAAAGTTGTAAAATACCTTCGTTAAAACATATTTAAGGATTTATATATTGTCATATGCATAATGAGACGAAAAAAGATAGCGAGTGGAAACTAGACTAAGGCCGCTTACACATCGAAAAACGAAAACGAACGAATAAACGGTTCCACACCGAAAATTCGAACGAATAAAAGTTGAGTTGGGTTTGTATCAAATGTGAATAAACGGAAATGAGGTTATGTACGACCGAAAAGAATATTCGTTCGTGTGTGGAACGTAGTATGGAACGAAAATATACTTGACAGTTCGGAACGAAAATTTGTTTCTCGTACGAATAAACATAAAAATGTGTTTTAATTGAAATACTTTAAATATGGATATTTAGGCCGTTTGCACATCGAAAAACGAAAACGAAAACACTAAACCGAAAAACACAAATATTGTCCTAAGCTAACACATATTTGCCGCAATTCATGTATTAAAATAATGGTTATTTATTCTAATTACAGTTTCAATAAAAAAATATCCATATTTAAAGCTTTATTTCAATTAAAACACATTTTATTGTTTATTCGTATGAGAAACAAATTTTCGTTCCGAACTGTCAAGGATATTTTCGTTCCATACTACGTTCCACACACGAACGAATATTCTTTTCGGTCGTACATAACCTCATTTCCGTTTATTTACATTTGATACAAACCCAACTCAACTTTTATTCGTTCGAATTTTCGGTGTGGAACCGTTTATTCGTTCGTTTTCGTTTTTCGATGTGTAAGCGGCCTAATGGAAAATTGCGTCCCACACTCAAAATCTTCAAATTGGCGGCAATTTCAAGACAGTGCCACATTATAGCACAACTAAGAAAAATTGTCTAAATTCGGAGGAAGTAATAAAAGATTATGAAATTATAATGGAAGATAATAAAAGGAAAGGTTTCTAAAATTAAAGATTATTTCTTCAGAGAATTTCCCATTATTGTTGTGGTTTTCTCCAAAAAAATGACCACTGTCTTCTGCTTTCTACCGTTAACAAGTTTAGATCATGCGAAGAAAAAGTGATTCCAGTGTTCTAAAATCTAATTGTGAGATTTGGCTTGCTATCATCCAGTCACGGTATGTGCAGGCTTATATGCAATTAGCAAGTGGAAAACATTTTGTGTGAAAATATATTTGGTGACAATTTATTGAATTTACTAATAGAATAATTAATTTAATGTAATTTCAGTTTTAGAATATTAATACTAAAGTAATAGTTGTCAAGTAAGTGCTTCAAATTTATGTTCTGACTAAGGCTTAGAGCACCTAAGAAAAGAAAAAAAATGCTTGAATTAAATCGAATGTGGACTTACTTATGCTCGTTCTGATCTTAACATTACCGCTATACTAACTTTGACAACCGGAAGGAGTAGGTACTGTTGTATGTAGCTGGAAAATAATTTTCTCCAATTAATTTTTTAGTTACGCACGTCCTGCTTTTATAGTATTATAGTAATTTATTAGGTTGCAATTTCATGGACAACAAGTTTCAGCAGTTCCACTTAGCTAGCGAATTTTCTGTGTAATATTTTTTTAGTATTTCCAAACAGCACTGCTTCTTTGAGTAACATTTTTTAGTGGTTCCATCCAGGACTGTACCTTTTGTGTAACAGTCATTGATTTGATTGGCATTATAAGAAATATAAATGCAATTTTATATGAGATATATTAATTCCTGTACACCTTTGAGACTAAGAGTATGATCTTAAGCGTAACAAAATTAAATCAGTTTTTAAGTATGTCTTCCAGAATAAATACAATAAAATTTATAAACAATTTAGAAAATTTATTAGTTTGTATATCCTATCGGTGAAAATATAAAAACATAATTAATAATAAAATATTATATCTAAAATTAAAATGTGTTAACCCATAAGAAAAGGAAGAAAATATTTAGAAAAACGTAGAGTGCGAAAGTAAATTAAGAAGATTTGATTTTAGAAAAAGGCTTGTCAAATTAAGTTACATATAATATCCAAAGTTATCAGTCCACATTTATTTTATTACATCCTGACAAATCAGAAGTGGGATATAACTGGATACCAGATACATATATACTGTATAAAATAAAATGGATAAGGTACAGATTAAGACGCTAACGATTACGGAGATTAAGCGACGATTGACGGAGCTTGGTCAAGAAACAGGCGGAAATAAGCCCGAGCTGGTTTTACGTTTGGCTTCTGTGATTGGCGGCGATGAAGTTGAACTGGACGATAGCGAAAAGAATAGAGATGTCGACGATAGAATCGGAAAACTGATGCAAGAGGTGAATGTACTCAAGGAAATGCTGGAAACAGCAGTAAAAGTATTTATGGGAACGAAAAACGGGGTTGATCAAACGAATGAGCCACCGACGATTCAGATGGACATAACCACGGATTCGCATGATATCACGAAAATCTTTAGAGCTAGTATTTGTTAATAAGTGCATTGAAGCAGAGCCAAGTTTCGATGTTCCGCAGACCGATGCGCCGATAGGATATGAAAATACATCCTGCGTAACTGCGACGAATCTTAATCTCATACCACCACCTTGTTTAACGCAAACTCCTAGCCAATCAAATATCGCTTCATGTGTAAATCCGACGTTATTGCCGATGTACACAACCGACTATCAGATGCATAGTGTGCGAAATATTATGGAAATTGTTCCAGAGTTTGACCCATATGACGAGGAATCATTGACAGCTAAACAATTCACCGATCGTGTAACGTTGTTGAATCTGCATATCGTTGGGATGATCGCCTGTTAATACATGCTGTGCAAGCAAAATTTAATGGCGCTGCAAAATGATGGAAAGACACCATGCCGATTTACCTGAGCGGGTCAGATTTTGTTTCCAGGTTACTGAGTGATTTTCCGACAACAGAAACTGCTGCCGACGTTCATATGATTCTTATGAAAATGGAACGACGAAGTAATGAGAGCCCAGAAGAGTTTTCTCATAGAATATGCAGTAAAGGCCGGAAAGGTGGGTTAGCTGAAGAAGACATAATAAAATATTGTCTAAAAGGAATGCGTGAGCCGATAATGGTAAATGCTTTACTAGGAATGCCGTTTCCAACAAAAAATGATTTACTGGTTGCTGTCCGAAGGTTTACAGCACGTTCAAATAAGACGAAACTCATTGAAACAAGAAATGGAAAATCAGAAATAAGAGGAAAACTGCTCAACATTCCGAATATTATTACAAATAACGACTTTCGGGGGAATAATGACGGAAAAGGGCCGATGTGTTTCAATTGCCGAGAAAGGGGTCACATATCGAGAAATTGTCCAAAGGAGTCCAGAAAGGAAAGATGCTTCAAATGCAACCAAACTTCGCACAAGACTGATCAATGTTGAGGGAGGACCGAAGATCAACATTTAACTGTGCTTCCAGCGGGGTTTACTAAAGACATATTATTCAAAGGACAAGTTGTTCAAGCTCGCATTGACATTGGGAGTGCGAAGTCACTAATTTATCAAACGTTGGGAAATAAATTGGGAATAATCTCTACAGATAAGCCTGTGATGTTAAAGGGATTTGCCGGAGGTACATTTATGGTGACTCAGCATATTGAAATACCTATGACAATGGACGAATGTACTACGAACTGTCGATTGTATCTTGTGCCCGATGAGGTGTTATCACAAGAGGTACTATGTTTTCAGGAAATGAGCTCTTTACGTCATTCGATTTGCTGTCAGGATATCATCAAATTCCAATAGAGGAGACATCAAAAACAATTCCAGTAATAAAGGCATTACGAGAGTTGACGACATACTTCGGATTGCCAAGGAAGATTGTTACCGACAGAGGAACCGCATTCACGGCGAAATCTTTTAAAGATTTCTGTGCGAAGAATGAATTCAACACGTTCTGAACGCAACACGCACACCTCGCGCTAATGGGGTTATTGAGCGTGCTAATCACTCTATTCTGCAATTTATTAGAACAACTACAACGAATGAAACCGATTGGGATCAACGCATAAGAGAACTGCAGTGGGCTTTGCATTCACAGCAGAATCAGACTACTGGTTGCAGTCCAAATGAGGTAGTATTCGACTTTCCATTGGGAGACCTCATTTCAAATACGATACTAGACGCCTTACAGGATAATGTCGACGAAACTGTAAAGGAGACGGCAGATTCTTCAGAAAAGAGACGAGATATAGCATCAAGAATTGAAGCCGAGCGAATACGCTGGAAAGCCAGATTTGATGAACGACATCGTACTCCAAAAAGATATAAAAAAGGAGATCTGGTCGTAATTGAACATATTTCCTCAGCAACAGGAGAAAGCAGGAAACTGGAGCTTAAGTATCGAGGACCGTTTTATGTAGCTGACATCCTGGACCGTGACAGATACAAAATCACTGATCCACCAGATTTACAGAAAACTCTGAAGCCGTTCAAATCAGTGTATACTGCAGAACGAATGAAACCATGAGTGGCTACTTCACCAGAATTGGACGATATCGACATCGAGGATGCAGATGAAGAATCCGAGACGGATTCAGATGCGAAAATAAATTAAGAAGTTTCGTTTTTAGAAAAAGCGTTGTCAAATTAAGTTACAATATAATATCGAAAGTTATCAGTCCACATTTATTTTATTACGTTCTGACAAATGTAAGAAAAAATGTGCTATTGGTCCCCAGTAAAAAAAACACTACATTCCCTGTTTGGTATCAGAAGGGCCCCATACCACAGGACAGCTTGCTCGCCTAAAAGAAAAGATAAAACACAAAGTACCACGAAAATATTAGAGGTAAAGAAACTTATCTGACAATCCGGACGTGTCCACATCGAATCCTCCAATGATCATCATCGTACCTCATGGAAGGAGCTAAAAAATAGAAATGTAATCATTAATTATGATTGATTGAATATTTACATAGAAGCAAGGTTAGGATTCACACATAATGCGTAGGATAATAGGTTTGTTTATATGTACATTAGAGGTTAGGATTCGCATAATTAGATAAATTAGATTTATATACTTACGTTATATTAGGCAACAAAACTAGCACAGATCATAAAACACGTAAAACCAATGAATTTCAGTTCACATAGGAGCTTATACTCACCATAATTATATGCACTTGAAGATTTCTTTCTATTGCACCACTCCACAACTAGATTGACACTTGTCAGTGTTTTCCTCTTTTCTCCTCGTTCTTGGTTAAGTTAGACATTTGTTGATCCCATAATTTTGTAGTTAAAATGAGATGATTTAGTTCAAGAAAGAGATAAGGGAGAAGAAGGGGAAAACCTGCACCTAGAAAATTGTAATTAGAACCAAAAAAAGAGAGGAAACGTTAAATTTAGAGAAGACGTTGGAATTCAAATTCCAAAAAAAGATTGAAGAAAAATAAAGACCAAGTCAAAGTAAGTGTTGCGACGCGACGGTATCAGAAACTTATAATAATGGAAAACGGTGGAAATCAATTAAAAGTATAAAAGAAATCTTGAATTTTGTCGAAATCGTAAACGGAACGCATAACCAAGTTGTGCAGTGGTGCAGTTTTCTAGTTCAAAGTACATTAGTAAATTATTAGTTTTTTTCAACACTGAACATATTGTGTTAAATAGGATTTCTTGAACATTTTCATAAAAAATAGGTAAAGCAAACCAGTTTAAAATTAATCTGTGTAAGAACATCTGTGGCTCAGTGGCTAACGCTAGCAGATTCAGTGGAATCAGAGTTCGATCTGAGAAACTGCAACTCTTTTTCTTTGGTAATTAATTCCTTAGTTATAATTTTCATATTGGTGCAAGGAATTCAGCAAAAATCCTTTTTTGTGTGATCGTCCTTGAACATTCCCTGAAGTGTAGTACTCCCATATTGCATTACTTTGGGTATATGGTAAGTTTAAAAATTTATATCTGCAACTCGAAACCGCCGAGTACTATCGCAAGCTTATGCTTCTTTGCTGACAGGGCTTCTAGCTTCAAAATAAAAATACAAACAAGAGGCCCTCAATAGTAAATAACACAATTGTTTTGATAAACAACTGCCGACTTTTTTTGCATAAAGCATTTAGCTTAATTTGGTTTTTGAATCAAAAAAATCGTTCTCTAGATATTCAAATGATTTTAAAATTGTGTTTCAACGTAAAATTACGAAATTTCGGCAAAGCTTGAGTGGGCTATTTTTATATCCATAAAAACAAATCGGAGATTATGGGTCCCAAGGTTGGTTTCATGTGGAATAGCTGATATATGATTTACAGTATTTTTTAAAATTATTTCTGTAATTCTGTCTTGTTTAATTACGTTTACATGCTATTGCTTTCTTTATTAGTTCTTTGTAATACAATAAATATTTTTAGCCTCCACTGACTTGCAAGGTTTTGGCCATTTTCTTATGTTTTGTGACAATAAGAAAGCCCTAGCCACAAATTGATACCAGAATTTGGCCGCTGCTCATATTATGTAGATGCTCATTCTCCTTTAGTAAATTCTTCGAAACGTACAAATTTAGAGCCTCTTTATATGCTTTAGCAACTCGTTGTCGGAAGGAATTATGTACATGTTATAGGGTAACCCTTTTTGTTATCTACTTTCTCTTTGAAATAGATAAAATTTCTAGTTTAATCATAAAGCTTGAACAAGATGAATTTTTAATGGCATCATTACGGAAAAGTGTCATATAAAATTATCGTCTTTAATGTATTCCATAGGTTGACCTAGAAAGGGGTGACTGGAAGAAAATAATACTTTGGATTTATGCGTATACGTCAAACTGTATGTACTGAAACGATTGAGGCAAAATTCGTTTCATAAATTCCTTGAAACGTCTTAAAGTGAAAAATTCTATAAAGTTAAGGTCGCTGAATTGTGCTCATTCATGAAGAAATTTTCTTACCTTAAGAAATGTATTCATGTATTAGAATTTTGAATTCAAAATTTTATCTTCACCATTCTCATATAGGTATAACAACAACACTGTGTCCTGTTACTGTAAATAAAATTTTAATTTAATTTTTTTGTGTCACTTTCTGCTTTTCATTTTAAAACTTAATATTTGCAGTAACTTTTCATAGTAGCAGACGTGTACACGTAATAAAATCACACCATTGCACACTTTGGGCCTTACAGGTTCGATGCTCTGAATCTAAAAATGGATGGATATTTCAAGTAAGATAATCTTTAGGCTGCAAATGATTTACTAAACTCAAGCTTTATTAATAATAATTTGTTATGTATCTAGCGCCTGTATTTTTTTTACTTTTAAATATTTTATAATTAAATAGCAAAAGGCTTATAGTTAATCTTAACAATACAAAAAAACGTACACACATATACGTTAATAAAGACAACAATGATAAACTACATGCTAACTGTTAGAGGGTGTTTAGCCTGGAGATGTTTAAAGCGGTGCGGTTGCAAGTACAACCATCTAAGTCACAGCTATGGTAAGCGATGCAAGTGCTCACGTTAGTGTGGTTAAGGACAGTGCGTTGCGAAACGTTCCAAAGCGTTTAGAGGCGCATAAATGAGAGATCAATTTTTTTACGCAACAGAAGTTAAACCGCTTGTGTATTGTGTTAGTGATATTTTGTGAATCCTTATTTGTGGAAATATTCTACGATACGGATACTGTATGGAAAAAACGCTTTACAATCGAAAAATCTTTGAAAAAAACAAATTCTTTTGCAAAAGAGGGAGTTTCGTATCAGCATGGACCTGTATACTCATCAGGACGACCTGGTTTCTGCTTGCCGTATACGCCAAATTATTTTAAATGCATATATGAGGTCGGCTTAACTGGTACTTCGGCGTATACGGCAGGCAAAGATTTTTCTGTAAAAAGTTTTTTCCACTCAAATCTCGAGCTGCGGATGTGGCAGCAAACTCGTTCAATTTTGATATTGACTAAATTTGCTATGAATTTCTTTCATACCAAAAGTCTCTAACTCGATATGGATACTGGTGAACTGACTGAAGGTATTTGTAACCACCCGGGTACATAGAATATAAAAAATAGTCATTATTGTAAGCGCGATCTAACTAGAAAATTATAGGATATATTTTCAATAGCAGTAAAATGTTTTCAAAAGTAGCACTTATCATGCTTATCATCTCAAGGTGTTGTTTGAGTTCACTGAACAGGTGATGAAATTCAACGAAAGCTGTCCTTTTTTTATTGATTGGATTAGGGTTAGCAATCCCATGATATTATTTCAATCCTGGGATTTCGAGATTGCATTTACCTAGTCCCAGGATCTCGGGATTTATCACGCAATTTTTAAATATCTGTTTTTGAAAGATATTAACATTTAATTTCAACAAAATTAGTAACATGACAAAAATAAGTTTATATTTATTAAATTATAAGATTATTCATTGTATTTATGATATTATACATTCATAATTAAATTGTACAGCGTTCATTGTTCTTAGTTCTTATAGATATACATAATATCTACACGTAAGTAGTTAATATTCCCTATACATTTTAGGGGAAAATACCTAACCTTTGTGGTAACAATTGTACACAGTTTATAAAGTGTATTCTGTGCTGGCTTTTAGATGTGAGGTTCCGCAGGTATTCCAGCAGGTCCCGCAGTACCAAAAAACAATTTTAATTGATTTTTAATTAATTCTTGATTTTGCTTGGAATCGATTATGTCTCCACAATCATGGCTAAGTGTCTAAAATATGTACTTCAATACGCTTGAGTATTTTCCCCATAACATTCACACTTAGAATTTATACTGATTGTTTATATGGGATTTAGCTTAATTTTTCTTTGAAGTTTACGGCAAGTAAAATCTCAGCTGTTTTGATGACTATTCGAGTTTCTGCAAATACCAAATGCCTTCTTCACTTAACAATGCCGGGGGAAGTTTTACAATATTATTTAAATAAACTTCGGGTGACAGAGTGAACGCCCTTAGCTTATTTATATGTAACCGTATAGATTGCATGCATATTAAACATTATTTCAAAGTACCTGATTACTTGCGGTACGATCGAAATGATCACCTTATTTTTTCAGATAATGGATACGAAGATGTTTCAAATCACTAGCCCGCTCGGAATCTAGTAAATGTAATATTGGGCGGAAATGAAAAAACCGAATGAGCTCACTCCCCTCAGTGTAAATTCGAAGGAGGAAAATCCAACTCAAGTACAACGAAAAATTTATTGGGATTAAACAAGTTAATCCTGGGTACCCTCATTTCCATTCTCAATAGACACTCAACTCTAAAAGGTCACCTTACATGGGATGGGACTTGTTAGTAACCCTGTATGCAAAGGGTGCCGAGAGGACACCGAAACGATGACCGACCAATTTCCTCTATTACTGTCAGGCTAACGCGAATTAGTATTACAGATTCCTTGGCTTACACCTCCTAAATGAAGCGTAAAAGGACCATTACAAAATGTTTTTTCAGACATAGCTCTTTTTTTTCAAACACTGCCGAATTAAGCTAAGAATTCGCTATTTCGTATCAGTATGTCAGGATGGAATTGATGTGGGGAAAAGTTATTTTAAGGGAAACGAAAATACCCTAAAATGATTTTACTTTTATAAATAACGAGACCGCGTTTTAATCTCCGAAAACACAAAGACACATTTACCGTGTCACGGACGGTAAAAGCAATGACTCGATAATGGTCGAGTCCTTCTACAACTTGAACAATATTCCCGAACTCACGGTGAACTTGTTCCTTTAATTATGTAGCGTTGCTAGGTACCCTAACAAGTATTAATACTTCAAGTAATCTTTTGGGTGTCGTGAATAATGAACTTCGCTCTCCTCATTTCTTGATTTTAACCCGTATGAACGAACATTGGCGGCGTTGGTGAATTTTTTTATCTTTATTTTTTCCAATTTTTGTTTTTATCGATTTTTCCATTAATCAATAAATTTGATTTCAAAGATCTCCATTATCTGCACCTCAAGACCCACAGTTGTTGCATTTTCGTTTATGAGACAAAGGATTCTTCCGTTTTGTCCATTGCACCTCTTTTATAAACGGACATAATTTTCAAAATAGAAAAATCTTGACAAAAGACATAACACCATCCCAGTCCAGATAAGCAAATTACGTCCTCCCCTATCTAAATATATGCCATAACTTGCTATTTATGAAAAATGTCCGTCTGTTACCGACCTTAGGCAAATGGACTACAAATTGCATCGAACTTTCCAATTTAATTACAGAAAACTCTACTAAAACTAATTCATTCGATGTGTGACTGTTCATGCTAGAATATTTTCCTCTCTGAAATAGTCTTTTGTAGCATTCCTTTTTCAATTTTATATGTATGAGTAAAATACTAAAGACCACATCCGCACAAGCTTTCATAATATGTAGCCCCCACACCCTAAACAAAAATACTCATCTTCATATTGCGGCCATTAATTAATTTGCGGGGGCGGCTTAGTCTACATAGTTATGGTGAATACGAAAGGGACTATAGCATTTGTTATTTTATCAAAGCCTTAAAGTTTCCACATTTCCAGCGTAATCTTTGTTTATGATGCATGACTACATCGCGTACAACATTAACCATCACACAGAGCAACTCATACTAATCCTGAGCTCATTACAAATTTCCGTGCTCAAGCTGGGCTCTCATTAAGCAACGATAAACACTTGCTGGCACCCTAAACGAATGTTGATTACCTTTTCGTGTTACAAGTGTAATTCAAATGGACTCCTAATTGCATATCATTTTGTCACACATGCTCCTTACCCACTTATGCCATAGAAATGATGGTATCAAAGGATAACACGGAAAACAATGACACACACTCAACAAAATTTTGAGCACGAGAGAAGAAGTTTTGAAAAATTACTTCTAAATTGATTTGGGGGGAGGTGTAAACCGTATAATTATCATGTGTGGTGGTGAAAATTGTTTTTGTTTTCAATTTTTCTTTTTACAGGGGAGCTTAACATATGGTTACTACCCTAAGGAAAATATAAAAAAAATATGTTAAACCTAATTTTGGCATGTATTCGTACGTATCCTGGAGTTATTACGTGTACGATATCTTTTAATCTTTAATACATTTTATGCATTTGTTTACAAGGTTGGTTTGTTGTCTCTTTGACTGTTTACCAATTCGCCGGGCATAATTCATTAGAGAGTGAAGGAGTGTCATTGCCATTGGTAATATGATATAACGAGACGTTCTAAATTATCAAAATACTAGAAAAGAATCCATTTTGTTGAATCCCACCCAATTCCGTATATATACCTAGTTATGTTTTGGAGTGTATAACAGGAAGTTGCAGTAGAGTCGCTAATTGATTTTAGACATTTCTCATAACAAATCTCCAATTTGTAACCGGCTTATTTTTCTTCTTGGATATTCCGTCACCAACAACTTGTAGGTTTCGTAAAAATAAGTCTTGTACTATTTGAAGTTGGCTCTGCCAAACAGTTGAAGGAACTGTGTGGTGGTGGTGTGTGAAGACGAAAAAAAAAGTATGATTCCATCTGAGTTCTGTACCTTACAGCTCTCCCAGCTCCAAGAAGAAGTGGCTAACAAATAACCAAATAACCCTCATCTTTTGATCACTATAGGAGGACAATCGCAGAGCTCACGTTGAACTGATTTGATTTCTCAGAATATTTAGAGTTTCGTCAGAAATGGTTGACTCTATTTCCAGTATCCTAGAATGGTTATCTATGACTCAATGGCCCGTTAACACTACCTACCCCAGCAGTATAACTTTGGTGAATCGCCACCAATGCTGCCAGAAAAACCCTACATTTTTCAAGCAGTTTATATAGCTCGTTGGAGTGTCAGTTGCTGGAATATTTTTCCTCCCCTGTACCTGTAATTGTTTGTAAAAATACAGATGTTTGCTGTTATAACTCCCTCATTTCTCTCCGTGATGATTCTAGTGGGTATAAATAGATTAAATCCTCCAATAAAGATTAGGGCTAGAGCTTGGGAGACTATTACTATATTTCCGTCTGTGCAGCCTATTGTCCAAAAGATATAGAGGGATGCTTATACTCCCTTTCCGACAATCCCTTGCTTTTAGCCAGACTGCGCTGGCACTCCCTATACACCTACATTAGAAGTATATTGCTGCTGGTGGTGCCCAAATATTTGTGTTGTTGTGTGTCGCTTTTTTTGGCTTTTTTATTTTTGCCTTCAGTAGGCAGAATTTCATTTGAGATTTCTGCAACACTCGCGAATTGAGATCAAATCGGTTTTCGGTGTACTGCCATCTTAGCTCAAAAACACCGGGAATTCCTGCGCTAAGTGAAACTAAGGTCGATTCTGATGCTGATATTAATCAGTATCACGTCCCTGGTTACAGCTTCCTGCCACTTTTTTCTCAGCATAGAGGGATCGCAATATACACTCGGAATTATGTGACCTTTACAATTCTTCAAGATTTTCCTTCTGCCAATCCAGAAGTTTAACTATATCTGGATTAGGTTCGTACTTCACAAGCATATCATTTACTTCTGTTTCCTTTATCGCAGCCCAAATATGTCTGATGACGACACGGTATCCGTATTTGACAATATCTCCACCAATATTGATCATTTGCTTTCTGTCTCCCCCTCTTCCGAAATCGTCCTGGCAGGCGATTTTAATGTTCATTCCATAGCGTGGCTCAGACATTCTTCTACCACAAGTCCTACGGGCCGTTTCGTTGAACCCTTCTGTGAATCTTTCAATTTGCAACAGCTAGTGAATGCACCAACACGAAATCCTGATGCACCTGGAGATAAAGTTAATTTATTGGATTTGTTTCTAACATCTCGTCCTGACAAATATTCCATCCCAGTCGACTCCCCTCTCGGAAATTCAGAGCACTGTTTCATCACGGCTCAATTTACCACCTCAAACCTGTGCCGCCCTACTTCTCCACTTACAAGTAGGCTTCTTTGGCACTACAAGAATGCTGATTGGGAAAGTCTCAATCAGTATCTTAGAGAAATTGATTGGTCGGTCTGTTTTGCTTCGAGGGATGCTGATGAATGCACATTAGAACTTAGTAACATAATAAGTCTTGACATGCGTGAATACATTCCGTATTCTTACAGCAGATCTCAACAACAGCAAAATAGATCTTCGTTTAACGAAAATTGCAACCAAGAGATAAAAACGAAAGAGTCTGCTTTTCGCGCCTATCAATTGCATCCATCTCCGGAACTGAAACAAGTCTACAAGACTGCACGGAACACCTGTAAGTCCATTTTCCAGAGAGAAAAATTTGTTTTTGATCAGAATATCAGACAAAAGATCTTGGCAAGCCGCAAAGGTAGCAAAAGTTTCTGGTCCCTGGTCAAAACCATCAGGAACAACTTCACCAGTACCTCTATACCTTCAATACTTTATAATGGTGTAGTGATTGTTGACTCCCTGGATAAAACTAATATTTTAACTGCTAGATTCGCTTCAAGTTCTCGTCTTCCACCCAACTCTCATTAGGATGTGTACACGAGGCAATACGCGTCCGTACGAGAGATGTGTTCATGGTCCTTAAGGGGATCAACGTCTCCAAAGCCGCAAGTCCTGATGGTTTTTCGCCTCTGTTAAATAAAAGCTGTGTCTCATCCTCGGCTAAGCTTGTGCGCAAACTATTCTACTTGTTTTATTAGACAGGAAGAATTCCAACTCCTTGGAATTTAGTTAATGTTCAGCCTATTCCCAAGAAAGGAGAAGGTAGCGATCCCTCCAATTATAGACCAATTGCATCACTTTGATTCTTTCAAAGGATTTTTTAATGAAATATCTAGAAACTAGTCAACTCATCAAAGATCGCCAATATGGCTTCCGAGCTGGACGCTCATCTGGAGACTTGCTCACTTTTCTTACGGAACGTTGGAACTGTAGTCTTCATAATTTTGGTGAGTCCAAAATCGTTGCCATACATATTTCAAAGACCTTTCATAGAGTCTTGCATCCAGCCCTTGTAGCCAAATTAAAGAACTTGGTCTCTCCCCTTCTCTTCTATTATGGATTGAAAGTTTCCTATCTAGTCGCCAAATACATGTTTGAGTGCTGTCGTTTGTACTCCGGAAACTAATACCATACTCCGGTACTACTCCTTTTATAAAAGTGCTCCGCTTTTCATTTCTTCATACTAAAAACTCCTATATTTGTTGTTGTTGTTGTTAACAAATCATCTAAAAGGTTTTATTCACCTTAATTTAACTACACATTATATTTTAGTACAAAAATCTATTAACGAGGGTGGTTGAAAAGTTGGTTTGGTACTACGTTGTACTTGATGAATTATACCAAACACAGCTAAGAGCTAACACATCTATGTTTTATAATTTTTTTCACCGTTGGTGCATAGCTAAAGTGTTATATAGTTTGTTTTAGCCTATTACATCTATCTATTCATCCCAATATGATTCGTTCGTTAAACGCTGTGTGTTCCGTCGCGGAACAACATCTTAAAAAATGTAATTAAAAAATTACATTAAAATATTCATGGCAAAATGTTTTCCAGTGCCTCCCACGATACACTGCATTCCTCCTCAAAGAGCCTTAGTACCATGAGTACTTATAAACTGAAAATGAGGATATAAAAGTACTTAAATAAATGTAAATAAACAAAAATTAAGAAATCTTACCATTTCACGGCCACTGTCGTCAACATCCAGTGACATTTGTGTCACAGGCAGCTGGTACGTTGTCTTCAACAGATAGACGCACAGCTCCTATTGTATTCCTGGCTACAAATTTCGAGCTGTTGGGAGTAGCAAATCACTCAAACTCTTGCGAGATATTCATCAACTACAGCTGATGTGGCGCAGCAGCTGTAAGAAAAGAACAAACAACAACACGATAAGTGATCACAAACAAAACCAAGGATCAAAAAGAAGAAAAGAAAAAACAACTAATCGTACTGAGGGCCAAATATAAGCCCCAACGCCCTAATCAAGACAACAAAAAGGATGTGAAAAATCATCTGATAAAATCCAAAGAAGGAAAACAAAGGAGAAATGGGAAAGCGCAAAACACACTTGACTTGATTGACTTGTAGCAAATCACTTGCAAATTGAGCGGTCAACAAGACAGAAGCGATAAATCGGCATTAAGTCTTGACTAACCAATAAGAGAAGAATTGAGCCCTATTAATTACTAAATAAATTTTTTAATTAAATTTTATTTTTCAGCACCCCTAGCTAACTTAGAACTGAACCTGGCAGAATTTATGAGCAGTGAATGAAGTTAATTCTGTTTTCACCCTTGTTAGAAATTCTTTCTAATTCGTTTTTTTATATTTTACATGTTAAAAATAAAAAAAACGACGTGGTATATCAGCGGATCTTATTTTTTTTTTGCCAGTTTTTATTGAATTAATATTTGAATTATTTGTCGGGTTTCATTTTCTTTATAATTTTCATTTTCTTTATAATTTTCACGTAGGAAGTAAGTATTGAATTTATAGGTTAAGGCATAGTTTATGAAGAAATAAAGTTTTGTCTTCACCAGTCTTATCCTTTATGCTGGCACCTCCCCTTTTTTATGTAAAGCCCTCATTGGGACTTCACACTGTGATTGATGTTTATGAGGTGAATAATGAACGCTCTCTACCTGATGAACTCCAGAAAATTCTATTCTAGTCCAGAAAACGATTTTTTAAATCGCTCTTTGCCTTTGTCTTTCCTATTTGCTTCATTTTCTTCCTCACAAAAACTAACTCCAATTAACAGTAAGTTTTTCATGGAAGATTAGGTTTTTGTTTGTGATTCGGCGAAGGTATTTAGTGATTTAGTTTAACTATATCATCTGTTTACTTTAATTTACATAAGTGTTGTAAAAACGTTGATATTTTTGTAATAAAACAATATAAAATTTGTGAATTGTGACACAAAGGAAAAGACTTGAGAATAGTTCCCAATTTTCAAAATACGAAATTCAAGGAAATATGCAACGTACAGCTTATACCATCTCTGTGGAAAATTTTAAGGACGACGATTAAGATTGTCTTCTTTTGTAGAACTAAGGAAATATTTCGTCAGTAAAGCTGAATTTTGTATAAGTTTTTTTTTTAACTTTGTTTTAAATATGATGACCCCCGACGATTTAATATAGTAACAGTTAAGTTTGCATGATCTGATAGAGATAGGCGTTTTGTCTTTTTATTGGCAATTCCGCAAAAACAGTGGTATTCGAAGAAAGAGCAGAAATTGCAGTTTGAAGTTTGTCCAAATATATAAATAGTGAAAAACGTAATTTTTGTAATTTTTGATTTGTCCCATTTTCGAACTTAACTTTACTTTTTTTTTAAAAAAGCCCATATGCAAAATTTCAGCTCTCTAAGTACAAGCGTTCTTGAGTGAGGACGGACGGACGGACGGATATACAAAAATCAAAATAACTTTTGATTTTATACGTGGATGTCTAATCTATTTTGCTCTACCAGAATTATTTCTGTGCATTACTGATTCAAATATTGTAAGAGATTTGAAATGCAGAAAAACTAAAGCGACTGAAGTTGTCAATACAATTTTGCATGATGATTGTATTCAAATATTTTGAAAATTCAAATGTTTTCAATAATTAATTAATTAAACTAATGATCGAATTTATGTATTTTATTAGTATACACCTGTATTGATTTGCTATATGATTATGCTTTTCTCAAGAATAGCTTTTCATGATAGAACTTTTTTACTTCATGCAAGTATGATCTGAATCAAAGCTATGAATTAATGAATCTTTTAATTCAACAGCCGTCAACTAAAGCTAAGCAATTGTTATTGCTGAATAAAAATTCATGGGAAAATCTTAAAATAAAAACCAGTTGTTTCTACATAAAAAAATATATAAATAATGTAATAATAGTAGAAATATAAAGATTTATTTAAAAATCTAAATATGAATCATTTTAATGAAAATTAATTTTATTCACATTAATATCTATGATTTCTGGACATCCCATTCTAATTAATTTGAATTTATTAAATTTCGTTAGTCGGTATACGAAGTTTTTTCCGAAAGTACTCCGCTTTGGCAGCAAATTGTACTGTAAGATTTCTTTGGGCTTTCTTTTAAACAAAACAATAGGCTTTTATACGCAAAAATAACCCACTTGGCAACATGAAATTAGGTTTTTGCTATAAAAGTTTTGAATTATTCAGTTCAATTTTCTAGGTAAAAACACAGTAAGAAACGTTACTGTGTTTTACAGTGAGCATAGTAGTAATAAATTGATAACATTTCCATAGAAAAACATAGTAATGTCTCCTGCTGTGTTTTAAATAAGGAAGTCGTAATTTTCATACATAACATTTTTCTATATTATATGTATATATTAAAATTTTACAAAGGAAGAAATACATGAAAAGACATTATGAAAAAGAAAACAAAAACGATTCATAAAATAATACTTATTTTGATATGCAGAACACGTTTATTCTCTTGTACAGACTAGATCCTCCGAAATTTCCGAAGACTCGAAGCTTTCCCAGAATAATTTTCTATTAATTGGCATCAGTGGTAATTCAAAATCGTTTCTTTTTTTGAAGATGTCGTATCACAATTTTTGCTATATTCGGCCATAAAATGTACGGTGAATTTCTTTTTCAGAAATTAAATTTCTTTAAAATCTTCATCGAAATCATTTCTGTATTCCAGTTTCCGGGATCCTTTAGAGAATTTAACTTCGACAAGTGAGCTCAATGTGAATCTCTTCAGTGCATTAGCACTTTTTACAGCATTTAGCTTCTCACTTTTCCATTGGTTGGAGTACACGCAGATTTTTACGCGAACTCTCAACGACTTCACACAACTCCTGGAAATCATAAAAATTCCTTTTTTACAAATTGTTTTTTCGATGTTTCCGTGAAACCCATCTGCAGACATATGTGTATGTCCCTTTGTCAAATATTTTATATTTATCTGGCTTGTACCAGATAGTTGATTCACTGCTTTAACAAGCGTAGTGAAAAGTATCCAATTTTTATTTTGAGCTGTACAATTATCACACCAAAATATCATCTCTTTCTTCAGAAATCACTCGTAGGATGGAGTCAGTAATATACTCAGCTTTCCTTCCAGCCAACCCTTCATGCCACAAAAAACAATAGCATTTTCTTGTGCTCTTTTTGTTTAGAGTAGCAAAAGTCTCATTGAAAACAACCAATCTGCTAATAAAGAAACTACTTTTAATTTGTGGCATCATCGGAAGTATAGCATAGCGTTTTGAAGGTCCATTGAAAAATCCGTATACGTTCATAACTTTTTTCAGCAGTCGCGGATTTTTCAACATCGTACCTATACTCTCTTTTTGATATTTAGGCGATGGTTTTCAGAGTCACTTGTCGAATTATCCTTATTGTTATCATTTTCATTCTCATTAGTGCTTATTGTCCCACATATCTCACAGATATTTGACTTTTGGTTGATACAGCAATATATTCATTGCTTTTAAAACTTTCCTGTACGTTTCACTCTTACAGATATTTGGTTGTTTTTCGTTGAAATCTGCGTATTTGTCTTTTACAGTTCGCTCTATAGGGAGATATCTTACAATTGGAGCATTATTTCTCCTGTAATGACTAACGCAGGGATGATAGGAATCAATGCGCTTTTTAATTACTTCACGGTCACACTTCTGTTTCGATTGAATACCTCTACATTCCTTAATCATGCTGCCACAAGGATCTTTTTACATGGCCGCAACTAGCTCAGTTATAACAGAGTCATTCGTGTAACCTAGTGTATTTAGAAACGTTAAGCGACAAACTTACATATGTGTTAAATCTTGGTTAGGTAACGAAAATCTCCTAGTCTCTGATCTGTTGCGAGTAGCTGGCATGGACTTCATTTTCACAGGAATTAGTTTGATATGTTTGCTCAACCATTTCATTCTACTCAAATAGTCAAGATTCCAAAAACTATTTCAAATATCTTTTCGATTTTCTTCTGTTAATTTGTCACAGCTTCTTCTACACTTACCTTGACATTTGGCTCGGATAGGGTGTTTTTTTTTATTCCTTTCTTTTATTTCTACAAAAGATAATCGCTTTTTAGCCTTTGTATTTGTATCTAGACTATTTGGTTGATCATTTTTTATTCTTTGTACCTGCAACTGGTAAAATATTTTATTCATCATGGATAACCATATCTTAGTTCAAACTGTATGTTACCTCACATCCTCCATTTTCATTCTCTGGTTAGGACCTTAATAGTCTAACTGCTCATTTTTGAGGTCAGCCATTCCCTTTAACTCGTACACGAATTTGTCTATTTCTTTACTATTTTCGACACTCTCGTAGACTCACTTTTCGTCATCACAGCGAGCTGAAATTTGGCACACAGGTTCATGTCGCGTGACAATTGAATCTATCAAAATTTGAACCGGAAATTTCCATGGAAAACCCGGAAAATCGGGAAAAATCATTTGAAAATTTGGTACAAATTTGATTAGTGATAAATCCGTTTCAGGAAAAATTCAGTTTTCCGAACAAAATTCCGGAATTTTCCGACTTTTCCGGAAAATTTTCAGGTAAAAAAAGTTTTCTAAATTATGCAGGATCAAGTTTCCTATCAACTGGCATCATTACTTTCTCACCGACAATGGTGAAAACTTGCAGAAAAAATCGAGGAAAATTCATGCAAAACGCCTTTCCGGAGTTTTTCCAACCAAGGAAGCGTTTGAGCGTTTTGCAACCTAAGACAAAGTTGTAGAGCGAAATGAGTTGCATAATAATTTTTTCTCGAATAAATTTTTTGAAAAACTGGTAAATCAGTGTCTATTCAGCCGTCATAAAATTGTTTTAAAATATCTCCATGCAGCACGTAATAACAATTTAGTTAACGTGAAAAAGGCAGAAAATAAAATAAGTAAAAAACGAGTTTTCAAACAAAACTGAGGCCAAGCCGCATGAAAAAGTAGAAAATAAACTTTTTTCACACACAGAGGTGGACTCAGATTTTATTCGCTGACAATCACCGATATATTTCAGTATGATCAATCAGAGGGTAATAAGAGATTTGATTCATGAAGAGATAGAATATTCAAGAGAAATGTCCCAATCAAAAAAGCTGAGTCCACCTCTGTGTGTGAAAAAAAATAATTTTCTACTTTTTCATGCGGCTTGGCCTCAGTATTGTTTGAAAACTCGTTTTTTTCTTATTTTATTTACTCCTAGGTAAAGCAGTAGGCGAATAATCGCTTTTGTGGGAGTCGTTACTTTCTGATGGAATATAATCTTTATCTGTGACACTATAATCAAAAGGACTTAGTAGGTCGTGATAACTAACTTCTCCTTCAGACCCCAGCAATTTAGATTTTATTTCAACAATGTATCTATTTAACTCCTCCTTGCTTTCTGTATTTTCAAGAAAATATGGCGAAGGAAAAACGAAGCTATTATCAAAATACTGAAATTACCATAAAATTATTAAATGATAAATTTTATATGTATTCTTAGCAAACAAATCATAGGTATATTATAGTATACCTGATCTTTAAATGTGTTCTCGAATTAAACTTATCCATATCATAATAGCTTTCAAGAATTATTTAATACAAATAATTTTTATGGTCGTCACAACCTCCACTGACTATGGCTCACTGAATGCAAATGAAACTTATAACAAAATGTACCATTACAGATTCAATCACGTTTAAATATGCAAGAAAAAGACTTAGGGCGGATCCGAATCCAAGTCTTCGTCTTCGTCTTCGTCTTGTTAGTACAGCTAGTGACGTAACATCGAGTCAAGCTCTATCCGAATCCATGTCTATGCCACCGAGCTTCGCTACTTTGTATAACAGTTTAGACATTTGGTTAGCTTGATCAACGAGTCAAGGTTCGAGTTGACTATTTTAAATAGACAAGATATTTTGAGGTTGCTATCGAGATCATGCAAGCTAAGCAAACGAATTCGGACAGGTTAGCTTCGTCTTGAGCTTGATTGCATTTATTTTGACATTATGGCGGACGCGGAAAAAGTGAAGTGTAAATATTGTGCATGCTTTTTACAGTTGTAGTAATTATTATAATATGATTATCTATTTTAGGGACAAAATTAATAAAAGCACGGGGGAGGATTGTAGTCACCTTTTTAAAGGAAAATCATTCAACAATCAGGCGGCATGGAAGTACGAGTGCTGGATACTGATTTGGTTCATACGTCACAATTCTTCTGTGCAAAATAAGCAATTATATATGTACCGATTATAGATAATTGTAACACATTTTTATTTCAAATTTAATTTAATTTTAAATCATTAATAATAATATTATAATTAATTGCATTTATTAATTATGACAAACAGTAGGAACTGGCTCTAAACGTCAAATATCAAGCTAAGCACACGAATTCGGACAGGTTAGCTTCGTCTTTGTCTAACTATTATAATAGCTGAGCTTGTTGTATTACGTCACAAGCTGTACTAACAAGACGAAGATGAAGACAAAGACTTGGATTCGGATCCGCCCTTAAAGACACAATTACGCAATTTACATGGAAATTTTCCAGTACAGGCAAGTATGTAGCATAGCCTGCAGCTGAATACATGTATACATGTATATTAAAAATCTCTACAATTGAAAATCCTTCCATAAAACTAAATACCATGGGCTACGGTCAATTCGTTTTATTCATACCAGAGAGCGAGTCATCAGCTATATACATATGGGATAGCTGAATTGAAAAGTATATTTTCTGCGCATGCATTCAGCTATAAATTTGTCTGTACTCTTGACTTTTCATGTAGAATCTGTGGCATAAGATCGACAAAATTCAGAAAACAGATCATCAGACCAACTTTTAAAACACAGTAACAACGATTGCTATGACAAAACACAGTATATGGCACACACATACTGTGTTTTGTTGTAGTTGTTATCATTTACTGTGTTTTGAATTGGTAGCTGTGTTCCAGAAAATCAGTTACTGTGTTTAGCGAATGGAAAATATCGTAATGGAGGATACAATAAGGTAGATATCAACACAGGAAGTGCATATTTCTGTATTACTCTTTTTTTCTTTAAATTTGATAGTTACTGTGTTTTTCCTTAGTACAGCCGTATTCTTTACTCATACTTTTCTTTTTTCTACTTTTGCAGAGGAGACGGCGCGACGAGCTGCCAGGAAAACCATACCTGTTCTATGGGTAATAAAGTAATACTCAATCAACAAAAAATCTGTTTTATTTAATAGGGTAGACCCTCAGCGGGTAGTTTTAGTTTGCGTGTTTTACACATGATGATATTTGTGACTCTCCCTATCCTGTTCAGCATCTCCAATATTAATAAGAGCTTCAACTTCATCAATTTCATTGGAAAACAGTTTCCACTTCACACTCCATAATAGGTCTATACACCTGAACAGCTTAAACAAGAATTAATTTCAAATCAGCCATGAAATTCTCATTGTCTTCTCTAAATAACTATAAAGGTCTCCCCTCCATTATTTTTACATCTACACAGCATGAGAAATACTTTCTTTGGATGTAATGAAAAATTGATTTTAGCTCGTGATGGATATAAAAGATTTAAATTTTTTTTTTCTTTTTTTTTCTTAAAAAAAACTTCATACGTTAAGTTAAGGGATATATCGGATTTTGAGATTTACTTCAATTCTGGATAAAAAGGATTATGTGTCAGATACTAAAGTGGATAGAAGGCTCCTTAAAGTAAATTGACGTTTTTGGTATTGAATTTCAGTAGAATTTGAAGATATTTCTCCACTTACCTTTAAGCATTTCCAAACGCAACCCCAGGCGTAACTCAATTTTTTCTAAAGCGGGTATATATTACATAAGTTTTGACATTGATCGTCGCCAAAATATATGTTACCGTAATAGATAACTGAAATAAATAAATTTGACAATATACTTAGTCATGTTATGTTTTTGTGCTGCGGTCAGGACCTTCCAGTCACCACACAAAAACATTTATATATCTCTAATTAACATACAAGTCCAACAGGTATTTTTATTCTCTTTATGTAATTACCTTTCCTATATCAATCTGAGAAATAATTAAGTACCTAACACGAAAAGCACGTAACAAGATTTTACTGCAACAAAAATGCTATTCTTACACAGAAAAAAATATATATAACCAGCCACTTGTTGTTGGGAATTTGCATACTCAGCTACCGGAATAGCACTAAGGATATATGTAAATTGCATAAATTCTTTATTTCTCACCAGAATTTGAGTTACACTAAACAGATCTAAAATATGTAAATCGACCGTTGTGGGTTTTCAAAATAGTTCTGTTTCCCAAAGGTATTTTTATCATAATAACATTCGGACACCCGCCCCCATGAACTGTGTATAATAGCCAATTCAATTCCACAAATGCTCAATCTCATAACGAGATGAGATCCATATTAAATATGAAAAGAACTATCCTCCTAAATTATGTATCAAAAATCTACTGTGGGATGGGAGAGATGGGATGCTACAGAAATATGCAATTAAGCAAATCTCGTCTTAATGATATGCAGAGATGTTTGTAAAAAAAAAACAGCTTACGATAGTAGAAAACTTGCTCGCAAATAATTTTACCAGTCTCGAGTCTGACGATATTTTTAGCACAATTTCCCCATATGTTGAAAATTTTACACCTCGTCGTCCTTCTATTTGTTTGTGTATATGTGGCAAAATTATATAGTTACAACTATGCAGATAACCGCAACAGCAGCGGTTAGACTTGCTCCACCATGGATACCATATTCGCCTAGGGAAATCGACACCAACAGAAACATTGGACATCCAGGAAGAACGTTGGCCGGATTATGTGAAATTATTATGGTTGGGTCTTGTATAGCCTGCCTACCTACCTGCCTGCCGGCTGATGTAACGTCTGCTTGTATATCACCTTACCTAAAGTTAGAGTGTGGTTCAGGTGAGATTATGAAGGGGATTTAGCTGTCTGTGCATATTTATGCTTGCGGATCTATTATTCCATTCTTATCTCTTTGGGAGTGGGAGATTTCGGTCTCAATCAGACTACCGTTTCCAGTCTAGTAAGTTTTAGACAATTTAATGCATTAAAAGTGCAAATAGCAAAAGTTAACGCCAGCGCATATAGGATTTTTTGCTTTTATTTCTAATATAAAATATTGTAAATGATGATCAGGAAATTTATCCATAAAATAGAGTCTTGTCTACTCACTGGAACAAAGTATTTTTTCCAGGGAAGTAATTAATTTGAATAGGAAAAAAATGTATGCAGCAATTTTAATAACTTTGTATTACCACAATACCTGGCACTACTATGCATACCTGGAAATCCATCGAAGAAAACTTTTAACTCATGCAGTTATTCATTCAGACGAGTTTATTGCGTTGGAGTTCCTGTAAATTTCATGTATTTTCTGATTACCTCATTTTGCTGCAATCAGGACTTCTACATGTGTTTCATTGAACAATGATATGTATGTCCATATTTCCTTATCACTTATTTCAACTTTCGTGAATTCGAGACAAGAAACAAGTTTGCCAATTCAATAGGGTTGTATTTAGGGGTAGGGGGACGCACATATCCGAGATAAAACTATATCTTAAATAGATGCTTTATTCTTTTAAATTCTATAAATTTAGGCAACGATTTTGTGAGAATTTATAATTCAAATTATCAGTCCAATACATCATAATCTCCAGGGTGCATCCAGCTTAGAGGCAGGGGCGGATCTAGCTATGGGAGCAGAGCCCCCCCCCCCCAGACCACTGAAAAAAATTGCATTAGATCTTCTGAATTTTTCCGAACAAAATGATTCACATCTATTCTACTGGCACCTTTTGTAAAAAACGTAATAATATCTGGAAGCGTTCAATATGATACATTTAGGAACGGAGGCCCTAGCTAGCCTTGGCCTTCTGTCAGAATTGTTGAAGCCTACAGAGAAAACAGGAAGCGCGCATGAGCGTTGCTTTGCTCGAGGTGTTTGAAGGAGGACAGGGCCTTTTCATGTTAACGCAATGGAAGGTTTGTTTTAATTGAAAACAGCTGCCAAAGGGTCTTTGCAAAGCCTTCCATGTAAAGACGGTTTCTTAGAACATTATCGGCGTTGCGTGGCAAAACAAACATTTAAAGAAACAATTACAACTCGTAATTGGAGAAACTCACAGAAACTACACAACGGCGAACAACTCATTGTGCATTGTTGTAGTGAGTGTTATTACATTTAATGCTAGAGATTAAATTTTAAATAATTTTTTTTTATTACTTCGTAAAATGTCATTGTTTTATAGAATACTTAGCCCAAACGTTAAGTGAGCTTTGGAAAAGTCTCAATCAGTATCCTGGAGAATTTGGTTGGTCAGTCTGTTTTACTTCAAGGCATGTTGATGAATGCACATTTGAATTTAGTACAATTCTAAGTCTTGGGCATGCTTGAATACATGCAGTATTTACACAACAAATCTTAATAACAGCAAAATCGCTTTTGGTTTAACGATAAGTACAACCAAGCAATAAAAGCGAAATAGTCTGCTCTTCGCAGCAATCAATTGCATCCATGTCCAGAATTGAAACACTGTCCAACGAGAAAAATTTCTTTTTCAACAGAACGATAGAATATTGGGAAGACGAAAAGGCAGAAAAGGTTTCTGGTCCCAAGTCAAAACTATCAGGATCTTCAGCAGTTCCTCTATTCCTTCACTACTTTACAATTAAGTGATTATTGACCCCCTGAATAAAACTTATACATATTTTGACTGTTAGATTCACTTCAAATTCTCATTTTCCACCCACTTTACATCTACCTTGTAGATGTGCACAAGAGCCAATACACATCCATACGAGAGATATGTTCTAGGTCCTTAAGGAGATCGACGTCCGTATAGCTGCAGGTTCTCATAGTTTCAAGCCCCCGTTAAATAAAACATGTGCCTCATTCTTGGCTAAAGCTTTGCGAAAACTATTCTACTTGTCTTAGTCAACAGGAAAATTTCCAATTGATTCGAAACTACCTCACGTTCAGCCTATTCCCAAGAAAGAAAGGGTAGTGATCCCTCAAAATGTCAACCAATTACAACCACTTCGATTCTTTAAAAGGTTTTTGAAGCTATCATTAACTTCAAATTAATGAATTATCTAGAAACTAATCAAACCCACAACGATCGCCAATATGGCTTTTCTTTTTCTGACTTTTCTTATGGAACGTTAAAGCCGTAGTCTTCTCTATTTAGGTGAGTCCAAAATTGTTGCCCTAGATATTTCAAAGGCATCTCATAGTGTCTAAAGTTCAGCCCGTTTAGCCAAACTCAAAGCACTTAGGCTCTAGTCATCTTCTATTAAGTCGCTTAATATGGATTATATTAGATGGCGTTACATCTCAATCTCAGCCAATAAATGCCGAGGTGCCTCAGGGCTCTACTATCTCTCTATCTCTCTTCTCAATTTTCATTAATGATCTGCTTTCCCTTACTTTCAATACCTTCCATTGTTATGCCGATAACAGCACCCTTGGTTTCGCTAACTCCCTTGACACGCTTGCAGACTACGAAATGTCACATATGTCAAACTAGATTGCATGATTAAATCCTTGAATAACCACCTTGATAATATCGTCGCTTGGAGCAAACCGAATCGCTTGAATTCAATACATCTAAGTTCCCCAAGCTGTCCCATCTCTTTAAAATGAGATCATAATTTTTCCACTCCCGTTTCTTTTGACTGAGCACACAGTCTTTATGCATTTTTGGCCTTAATATTTGCAATATATTATGCTGAACAGATCAACACTTCTCTGTTGCCAAATAAGCATCGAAATATTTTGAATTACTGAAAAGGTGTAAGAAGTATTTCAGCCCATCGATTCTAATCCTACATCAGGCCTAGAATGGAATACAATTTCCATATATATGCCGGGACTGGTCGCAGAGCCATAACTTCGTTGGATATTGTCAAAAATAGAGCCTTCAACTCATTGGCGATGTGGCAGAACCTTGTCATATGGACTTACACGAGCACCGCCGCAATGTTGGTTGCCTTTCGCTCCTATATTGCTACATGCCTGACCAATGTTCTGATGAAATGTCTTGTCTGGTTCCGGATTCCTGCATGTAATACTCGCACAGCAAGCCGCGCACGTCCTTTTAACCTTCAGAATACTTTCGGTCGTGTGCGAACGTGGAAAAGTCTCCGATCTTTTGTCTTCTGTCCGGACCGCAATCTGCGAAAGTTTAAGGGTAACATACATTAGCACCCTTCGCCACACTCCTGACGTTCCCTAATTCCATTCTTTAGTGCCTTCTTGCCATGCTGTCCTTTGCATCATAGTTCATAGGATATTTCCTGAGCTTGGCTTAATAATATAAAAAGAAAGAGAAGTCACACTTTCTTAACTTTTCGACAAAGTTAAACCATATATGTACAAGGTATGTATTGCATCTGTTCTGTGATTGCTATTTTAAATAAATGTAAATTTTCAATTCCTGTATTTTACAAAGATACAATTTATGATGATTCTTGAATATGAATAAAATACATTTAATTGTTTTAGTGACTAAAATGGATGATTGGGTTTCACTACAACCATTTACAAAACAAAACAAAATGAATAATCTAACATCTCCTTTGAGTTTCGGAAAAGGCAAAGAACCTTGAGCAACTTTTTTTATTGCGAGTAGTAGCCACTTGCTAATCTGTTCGACTCGTATCTTTTAAATGATAAATTTTGTACATTTGACATTTGCGAGTGGTGGCGAGTGTCTTCAAACTTTTGTTCAGTTTTCAGCATATACCATTTTTAAACCATAGTTGCCCCCCTCCCCACTCGCCAGAAACCTGTATCCGCCACAGCGTAGAGGTCCGTAAAGAAGGATATGATCGTACTCACCTAGGCAAGCAAAAAATAAAAAAAAATTACAACTACGGGAGCCCATCTCAACCGCATTTACAGGGTGATTACGAAGACATCCTAGCTCTTCATAGAATACTCCGTAACTTCCTTGTTATATAACCTATGAATGAAGGTAATTTTTAGCTCATCAAAGCTTTCCAATAATATTGTCGAACCATCTCTTCACCTTTTTATTTTAATTTTAAGAATTTTCCCGCCAAAACGTTTGATAACCGTTACATTTTCTTGCAATATTTGGAAACCACAGAAAGTTCCCTTTCATTTGGTCCTATGTAAACATGTTTCTACGAACATTACAGGCAACCGCTTTTTAGGTAAACTTGATTCTATGATGGATAGTTTCATTAATTTTGCTAATTTAGCATGGAACTGCATAAAACTCTAGATTACCACTATTCATCATAGAATCAGGTTTACCTACAATAACGAGGGCTTGGAGGTATATACATGTTTAGGACCACATATAAGGTAATATTCTGAGGTTTCTAAATCTTGTAAGAACATGTAACAGTTATCAGACATTTTTACGGGAATATCGTTAAAATTTTAAAAAACCAAAAGACACATTTTTTCCATTTTATTTTTTTCATTTTTATATTCTATAACTAATGACAGGGGGGATAGGTGTTGCGAATACCACGCTAAATACAAAAAATTATTCCCGTTTTGTCTCGGAGTCACAAGGCTGGTATGAGTGCAACGTTACGTGTAGCGGAATTGAAATGGAATGCAGGTCCAGTACAAAAAAAATGCGTGCGTTCACTTCTCCTTTATTTATTGCGTTAAGGTCTGTGGCAAGTAACTCGTCTACTGTTGGCATGATGATGAGTTGATCTAACAAGTGAATGTATGGATGTACTTGTATGTGTACCGCAATATGAGCACAATTACAATGCCTGAGTACCGTAATGTTCCTCGTTTTCATACTCGTGCACGTAACCTTAATGCAAGATAGAGTTGCTTAAAATGACGCAAAACAAATTTTTATGTTGCCTAGCACTGTAACTTTGTACCCTTTTGCATGCAATCAAGCAAAGGAGAAGGTGCACCGCATTCCTGGATGGAACCATCAAAAAATGTTGCGAATACCACGCTAAATACAAAAAGGTTATTCCCGTTTTGTCTCGAAGTTACAAGGCTGGTATGAGTGCAACGTTACGTGTAGCGGAATTGAAATGGAATGCAGGTCCAGTACAAAAAAAATGGGTGCGTTCACTTCTCCTTTATTTATTGCGTTAAGGTCAATTGTTACAGGCTTAAAAACTAGGGTCCCTCAATTTATGTGCTAAATAGCGTTATGTGATAGCATCTACAAATTATTTACAAAAGAAAATTCAATTTATTTGCTACAAGTTCAAAAAATTATTACCAAAAAAATTCAACTTAAACTATATACAAATTTACTCTATCTACTTAGAACTTCACTATTCTAGAATACAAGCCAATATTTGTCAACGAAGTTTCGTGTTACGCGGTAATTTCATATGATTTATAGTTTCTGAAGACAAAAAATTCCATTTTTTCCTTTCTATCCTTTAATTGGTTGGAATGGCATATTGAGCCCCGATACCCTTATTGGTATATTGTGGCTCGATGCCAATTGTTCGAAGCAGTAGAACAAAAAAAAACAATTTGAAATAATTTGAAAAGATAATTTACCCTTGATTGAGTACTTCTGCACGATTTAAAGTTGATCACCACAAACTTACTAGAATTGTTGTTACGTGTGTTCGTAAATACAATAAGTCCACAGGAAAAGAAAATTACTTCCAAAGTCTGGATTTAGATGCCCAAAGGAAATGAAAATATTGGAAAAAACTCAGAGTCACGTGTTGGTTCGCACTGCTGAAATCACAAAACTAAAAAGAGGCTGATGCAAGTCAAGTCAAGTCAAGTGTTCTTCACACGCGATTAACGAAATAAAACGAATTATGGCGAATTTATTACCGAACCGATATCCCGGGATATTTGAAAATGTTTACGTACAGGCTTTAATTTTGGCCTAGAATTCACTTTTGTCTTTGATTCACTTTGCACTTTAATTGTTCGAATTTATATTAACTTAAGGTTACACGATGTCGAAATTATTACAGCCTGTTGCGCGACGGCAAGCTGTGTTCTTGTCTCTTATTTGATAATTTTGGAGTTTAGAGGAATAGGGAAGTTGGATGGTAGTGGGAAGTTGTGGAATGTTAGAGATTTCTCTAACTTGTTGTAAGTTGGAGACCGGCGTTTCTTCCAGCATGGTGAGAAATATCCCGAAAGTCCAGAATGGTCCAGCGTTGATAAATCCCACAATGATCGAGATGCCTGGATGTTGTCCTATCCACGATGGTGGCTTCCTGCACTAGTGAAGAAAGTAAATCTTTCGCCCATGTAATAAATGTTTCTCGTTTCCGAGTTGATTAGGTGGAGAGGTGATAAGTAGTGGTGATTTTCAACTTGAAGTTGCGTTGGAAGCTGGCTAATGAGGGGGTTAGGATGTTGAGAGATCTTCTCAAGTTGTTTGACCGCGAGAGAAAGGAGGTAGTCCTCGATTGGAGTGATGTTTGCACTGTCATACAAAAAGGTGTTGGGAAAGTAGTGTCCGTCAGGTTTTCTATACACTCCTGTACAGGCCCTTAGGATCTTTCTTTCGAGGGCGCTAATTTGCTTCATATAGGATGGTGAAATGGTGTGCCAGATGGGGAAGCAATAGCATATGATTGGGCGGATGAGCTGTTTATATATAAGCAGCTTTGTATCTTTCGGGAGACCGTTTCTCCTTCTGATAATAGGGTTGAGTAGGGAGTAAGCGTAGTTTGCTTTCCTCATGGTAAGCTTGGCGTGGTTGTTGAATTTCAACAGATTATTGAAAGAGACACCAAGATATTTGGCGTTCTTTGAAGGCTGGAGCTTTTCGTTGTTGACTTCAATTTCTATGTTGTTGGCTCGTGTGGCGAGATTGGGTCTTCCCCTTGTGGAAGGGTTTCGGATGCAAATCATTTCAGATTTATTAAGATTGATTTTGATGCCCCATTTTCTGTAGTATTCGTCAAGTTTGAGGACATGACGCTCCACTTTCGTAGCAGCGAAATTGGATGACATGGAGTGGGCGTACGTAAGGGAGTCATCAGCATAAAGTAGTGTGGTGGAATTTGAGTCGTTGATAGGCTGGTCATAGGTGAAAAGATTGAAGAGAGTTGGTCCGAGGACCGAACCTTGGGGGACACCAGCACTGACTGATATTTCCTGAGATTTGACATTCTCAATTTCTATGAAGAAATTCCGAGATGACAGAAAGCTATGTATAACCCGGGTGAGATAAGGCGGGAACTCGAGGTTTATAATTTTGAATATTAGCCCGTTTGTCCAGACTGAGTCAAACGCTTTCTCTACATCAAGGAAGCAGCCTACAGTCTGCTCCCTTTTGTTGAGGGCGTTTGTAGAGTCAGAGAGGAATTTGAGCAAAGCGTGAAAAGTGGAGTGCTGCTCTTGTCTGATATTTAGGTCGAGGCAGGTATTTTCTATGTGTTGGCGGACTATTTTCTCGAAAAGTTTGCCCAGGTTGGACAGAAGAGAGATAGGGCGGAACTCATTAAGGTTTTTCGAGTTTCCTTTTTTGGGAATTGGAACTATGCGTGCGGTTTTCCAGACATCAGGAAAGTAAGAATTATTGAGACAATTATTGAAGATAATTGTCAGAAATTCTATGGCGACAGGTGGGAGGTTTTTGATAACTTTGTTTGAAATGTTATCAGGGCCGGCGGACTTTTTACTTCTGATAGTCCTGATTAGGGCGAAAACGTGAGCAGAATTTGAAAAGATGCTTAAATCATCCGGATTTAAGGACGTGTTTGTGGAATTAAAGATTGTGGCGGAGGATCCTACAGCCTGTGCAGTGAAGTCATCAACGGTTGAGTCTACAGTGGTCCTAAAATTAGCATCGCTTAGAGAAGAGTTGTCTTTGAAAGTGGATTGGAAATATTCCGCGAAGGCGTTGCATTTTTCGTGGGGAAGGTTGTAAGCGTTTGAGCCACTTAAGATGGTTTTGGGGAGTTTTGCTTTCCTGTTGCAGATCCTATTTATGTCCTGAAAGCAGTGTGGACCGGGTTGAATGGAGGCCAGTTTATTCCTAAACTCTTGATCGAGAAACATTTTCGTTTGTTCCTCAATAATTGTTGACAAGCAATTAATTTGCGATAACACGGTTCTGTAGGCTGAATTGTGGCTATTAAGGGTTCGGTGAAAAATACGGTTAAGTATTTTTCGAAGTTTCTGCCTAAATTTATATAATTTTTGCAGTTGAGGAGGAAGATTTTTGTATTTGTAGTGTTTGCTTGGCACTACACTGGAAAAGAAGGCGACATTTCCTTCAATGGCGTTGTTGAGGAAGTCTATATGGAAGTCAATTTCCAAGTTCGAGAGATTCCGTTGCGAGTCAGGGAGATTTCCTGTGAGGAATTGAGAGAGCCTGTCCTGAAATTGTTGCCAGTCAACGTCTTTGAGTGAGGTTGAGGCTTGGGGGTCTCAAGTCAAAATATTTAAGGGTTCGCTCGGGGTGATTGAGAGTTCGACTGCTAAATGATCAGATTCAGCCATATGCGCTGTACAAACGTAATTTGAGAATTGGGGAAGGAGATTAATAAGATTAGAAGTTACGATATAGAAGTCAAGAGTTGACCCAGATCGTGGAAAGGTCGGAGTATCCTGCGAGACGACGACGAAATCATGGGTGGTGTTAAAGAGAAGCCAGTCATGTACTGTCTTGCCTGACGGACTTACGACAGAGTCATTCCATAACGGATGCCTTGCGTTGAAATCACCACCAAGCACCGTGTAAGTAAAATTGTCCGAGATTCGAGCAATGCTGTTCATGTTGTTCTGGATATCAGCTCCTGTGGCGTGGCATCTATTATAAAGGGCGATTAAGAGAAGAGATTCGTTGTCACGAAGCTCTAACTTGACAGCAGTGCATTCCATATTGGAAAGGTTACTTATTTTCACCTCTTCGAATTTAAGGTTTTCCTTAATGAGAAGGGCAGTGCCTAGGGTTGTCTCAGATTTGTCCTGACGGATGAAGTTGTAGTGTTCAAAAGCTAACTTATGTCTCTCAGTGAGGAGAGTTTCAGAGAGGAACATAAATGTGGGTTTATGCTCAATGAGGAAGAGATTTAGTGCTGCTCTTTTGCTGTGCCTTACCAGCGAATTGCAGTTAAGTGACATGATTTTCAGCTTACTTAATTGCCTAGACATAGTCCAAATGCAAATTGAAGGTAAGCTGCTTGTTTTTCCGATATGGAAGAGAGCTTCCTGTATTTAGGAAGGAAATTATTGATTTTGCCCATAAGGACGAAAAGGTCGCAGCCAAATAGCGACTTGGCTTCTTTGGTGCAGAAATCGTCAATTTCAGATACTCTTGGTTTACTAGGAGCTGCCTTGGGGGCAGACGTAGGTGCTGCGTGAGGCTTGGGAGCTGTGGGTTTGACAGAATTGTTATTATTAGACGTGTTTTTAGAGATTACCTGGGCGAAAGATTTACCTGGTTGCACATAGTTCCTTGTGGCTTCCTTCACGAAGTCTTCACGTTGGCGACGCTCCTCGGTCTTCTTGGCACGTTGTTGTACTACCTCCTTGTACTTGGGGCAGCCTCTGTAACTGGCTGGATGTCCTTCAGCTTTACAGTTGACGCAATATGGGGCACCTTCCTTCTCGTTATTCCTCTCGCATTGTCCTGGTAAGTGTACATTTTTGCACTTCACGCATCTGTAGTCGACCGCGCAGTTCCTCGCGACGTGGCCGAAAGACTGGCAACGCTTGCACTGGGAGATTCCAGAAGCGCGGTATTTTTCCCAGTAAACGATCTGGTTCAGAAGGCGATTTGTGGCCATTATAAATTTAATATCGTAATTACCTCCGAAATTAATTACGAAGGAATTCGAATCCTTGCTCCTGGGTGTTTTAAAATGCGTCACAGAGTTAATTGTGAATCCACGCAATTTTTCAACGAGTGCTGCCTTCACATCCTCGGCCTGGTAAGTATGCTGAACTCCTCTCAGCAGGAGTGTCGTCGTCCTTTCACACTTAGGCGTGAACGTATAGCTCTGCACTCCGATGTCTTTGATGATGCTGAATATTGTCTTGTGGTCGTCCTGTGAGATTGGCTTAATAATGCACTTGGTGCCCTTTGCCGTCTTTATGTAAAATTTGGGTCTGCTTTCTAGCTTATCCAGCTTGCTGTTGAATGCTCTGACGTTCAGATTGTGGCATACAATTGGTGGGGGTCTCACCGCCTTTACTACCTTGGCCGCAGTTTCTTTGGGCTGGATCTCAAATTCGTTCCGGTTTCCAAGAATTTGGTAGAATCCACCAGAGTTATCCTCCCCGGTTGGTTGCTGCTTCGATCCTGATGGCTTCCTCTTGGCTGGAGTTCTGCCAGATTGAGGAGACGTCTCTGGGCTATTCCTTGCTCTCCGTTTGTTGTTTTCCACAACAGTATAATTATTTTCTTCCTCAGACGATTCCGAACTCAATGAAGATGACTCGGTTGAGTCATTGGTCATTTCCACATCGGTGGCTGTTTCATCTATAACATCAGGTGGCGACGTGACATTGTCATCGAACAAGCTTCTTGCTCCTTCCTGTATGGTGACTTCCGGGAGGCCAAGTTCATACTTAGTGTACAACCTTTTTAGGCTGCTGTCAATAGCGGCAATAAGTGCTCTTTTTTCGGCTTCAAACCCGAGATTTTTATTACTTATATTAATCTCACTCATTATGTGTGTCCTTTATCACTGCAATTTATTTAATTGTTTAATTGTGTTTGTCTGTCACTAACTTATAAATGTATGTGTCTATATCACAATGTGTCTCTATCACATTCACCACACTTAAAACTTAACAGTATGTGTCTCTATCACTTTTCTATATATTAACACTATATTTGTCTGTATTTCGTAACCACACACTGGCTTAAACATTTACACGATTTACACGGGCACACGCGCACTGTGACTACGTGAATGCCGTCGGCAAAATCTATATATAGGTATGACTATTTGAAAATAATAATTTCAATTTCAGAATTGATGTTTTCACTTTGGCTATACCACACTGACTGAATGATGAATGAATGAATGATAATGATGAATGAGAGGCTGATGCCTAGTTGCAGCGCTCTTTTATACCCAGATCCACCATGTTGGTTTTATGTTCCACACCAAATTTTTATGACAAAATGCTGAAAATCATGATCTTGGGGAATGAACCTTGTAAATTTGCACTGAAATGTACGTGAAGCATTTCAACTTTGGTTCGTTTTGCAATTTCATTTAAATTTTTTGTTGTCAAAATATCGCAGCAATTCATTTTTAGATATCGCTTGAGCAAACTGACTCGGGCAGTATTTATGGCTCTTGCGTGATATGGAACTTGATCATTACTGATCTCTTTCTTACTCTTTTTCTCTTTCCTTTTTATTGGATATATGATAAAAAATATTAATTCTTTTATATCTTTCACGGGAGATGTTTTTGGTAATTTTTATCACCACCAGTGTGTTCTCCGTGCAAAAACACCCCAATTTCATATGTCATATGTTGACAGAAATTGACGGAATGTCAGTTCGCGGTAGCTGTGTTTCGTTTCGCGGGTTTTGTTTATGTCGCGAAATTCGTGGTGCCCTCAGGTGTAATGTCAGGTGAGCGTGAAGTAAATCTTATTTTAGTGTTGCATTATTGTGAATTTTTGTTTAGCTTGCCACAATTTACTCAATTTCTCATAAATTGAAAATTGTGGGTTATGTCAAGTGGGTATGTGTTTTTTGTGAATTATTTCAATTTCACGCAATAAATTGCTACTATTAGTAATTTATAGTATCCACTAACCCCCTTGACGTGATTTGTGAATGATGAAGGAAGTATATTGCCTTAATATATTTGTTTCTGGAATTAATCATCTTCTCAGGGGCAGCTGTCAACAGGTGATTTTCTTAAGACTTCTACCTGAGCTGTTCACGAAACATGATTAATTGCAGAAACTAAGTTACTTAATGTGTGAAGTGATCTTGAGTAAAAGATTATACTATAGATTTGTTTTTTTTGTTTTTTTTTATTTTATTCAGGTGGCTTATAAGGAACCTTTTTGTTTCTTCCCTTTCTCTATCGGCGTGGGACGGAGCGGCTTGACGCCTTTCTCAGATCTATGTAGGTATGCATCTTTCGCCTTGATAACCACGGATTTTAATTGGCGTTTTCTATTTACAGGTGTGGTTGAACAGTAGGTGTATCGACATTTATTGGAAAACTTTTAACAGTTTACTATCATCTGAACTAAAACATCATCATGGTCTGTATAACAAGGATGTTACGGAATGTTTTGTAAAAAGAAGCTAGCATATTTTCTAAATCACCCTCTAACTCCGAAATGGTTGATATGACCCCCCCCCCTTGCCGTAATTTTTTTGTTTGAATACTATCCCTTCCTTCCCTGTCGGAAAAAACGCGTATAGTGTAGTAAAATAAGCGAAAAAGACGAAAAAAATTGCATTTGAGAGAAAATTTTGAGAGTTTGTTTAGGGTGGTGCTGCGAGTATTGTTGCAATAAAGTGGAGTCCCGAGACCAAAACCAAAAGAGTTAAAAGAGCACCACAAAACTCCTAACGATCTGTTTGCTATGGGTACAGTTCGAAGGTCGTAGAAAGTTTAAAACATTTTAAACTTCTTTTTTATTCAAAATGCGATTCTAAATAAAAACAAATAAAAAAGCTAGAACTGGTAAGACTAATTCTTATGACATTCTAGATGAATGCCCGTATATTCCAATCTGTGCGTAAGTCAACTTTTGAGGTGGTTGTTCACGTATATTTCTAGAAAGCTATGCGTCGCTCAGCACACATAATTTTAACCAATTTCATAGGATTTCACATTCTCAAGAAACTTAACTAAAAACATCTAGAACTGATAGTTTTCACAGTATACGTAAGGAATCTAAATTTTTATATGTCAATACCAAGAAGGAGTTGCCCAAATTTTTTTTCTGAAATTCTATTTACTAATTCCATAAAAATATCATGTACAAAATGTTTGCTCTGTACGTCGACGCATTCTCAGGCAGTGTCCAAATATGTGGTGGAAAACGGAATTTTTGTATGACAACTCAACGAAGTGGTAATCCGATTTGTCCTATTTTCGAGCTCAATTTTACTTTTTTTTAAAAGCCCAAGTGTAAAATCTCGCGCTCTCGAGTTATCGTGCGGACGAACGGACGGATATGAAAAAATGCGTGGATGTCCACTCGATTTTGTTATTTCTATGCGTTAGAAACTTAGTATACCCTATAATTTCGACTAGGGTGACTAGGTGACACCCTCGCTAGGTAGCGACAGTGGCAGCTGGAGAAGTAAGGATTAGATAATATATCCATTAGCATGCAATTCTGCAAAATTTTGGTTCAAGTCCGAGTTTTTGGAGGAAGTAATTAGAAAAACTGGAGGAGTGAAGAAAGGATTTAGGTATCTGGGACCGAGTTAAGAAAAATCCTCTTATAGGGTTGGATCCCACAACACTGTTTTGTGTACCAAAAAGTGTAGACTTTTGAGTTTTAATGTATGTATATCTCAGGAAGTATATAGCCTATAAAGCTAAAAAAAATATTAATTAACTGACAATATCTTTCGTTTTAAGAAAGTATATTGCCCATTTGTACAGTATCGAAGTTTCCGAAATACCAAAATGTCAAAACGAAAGTTCTGTTTTTTTGTTTCACAAAATTTCTTAATTTGGGAGCGATTTTTTTCAAAATTTGTAATAATAATTTTGTTTGTTTATTTATTTATTTATTTAATTGTTTATTTGGTATCTAATACGACTCCCGTATTTTCTCCACGTTTTCGAAATTGGTTATAACTGCTTCGTATCGTTTATATCCCTCCCTATTTCCCTATTGGTATCCACTTTTTCTAGCAAAATTCGAATTGTTATTTGTTAAGTACAGTTAAGTACTTTCCTTTGGCCCGTTCTTGGTTCCTCCTTCAAATAATAAAAAATACAATACTGGATAGTTTTAACACTAGAAAATAATATTCTATATTCACTTTTTTTATACTCCGCAGCAAAACCCTAAAATGTGCAAAAAATGCACAAACGGCTAAATCAATTTCGCATTAAAATTGTAAGTTAAAACGGGTTGTGCTACGTAGTTTTCTTATAACCAACTGTAACGACTCTTCATCTCTCTAAATAAGTACATAGTCTTCACTTTAATGGCGTGCAATATCCATGAATATTTAACTTAATTTCTCCTGCAAAAGTTAGAAAATTTTTAGTGTGGCTAAATCAATTGCGCTCAGTGCATTAAGGGCTATTTTGATTATTGCATGTCCGCCTGTCCGTCCGTCCGTCCATCTGTCCGACTGTACATCCTGACGATAACTCGAGAGCAACTTCACTTACAGAGCTGAAGTCTAGCACACGGGCTTTAAAAAAAAAAAGGACATTTAACCTCGAAAATGGGACAAATCGAGTAAATCCTTCCTAGGGTTGCCATACAAAAATTTCGTTCCTTACTATATAATTGGACAGTAGGGTGGCCAAAAAAATAAAAATGTTAAATTATCTAAACGCTCATTCAGAATTTGTTAGCTAATGTAGTTTTAAACTTCTCTGCAAAATTTCAGTGAAATTCATTAATGTTTCTAGGTCGTTCAAATCGAAAATAGTGTTTTTTTGCTGTTTTGGACAGTCAGGAAAACTGTTTCAATATTTTCTGTCATAACTTTTTAATTTGAAAATATATCTTCTTCATTCTTTTTTTAGATTAAAGGAAACTTAGATATGAACTTATTGCTGTGAAAGTCGTTTTGAAAAATTAAATTCTTCTATCTTTTATAAATTTTTCAAAACGAAAATTCGGATCCGGAACTCCAATTTTTAGACTTCGCGTAAAGTGGTTCAAAAAATAAAACAAAACAATCTTTAGATTGGTGTACCTTTATTTAATATTGTTATTACTTTTGTAACCATGGTCAGCTTTTGCTAAACCTTTTCCGTCAAAACTTATGTTAGACTGACTTAATTATTCGTTCATAATAATTATCTACATTTACATATTTGTCACGTACAAAATGAAATCTGATCGGTAAGAACGGCGGGACAAGATAAATTCGTAAGAAATGTTGGGCAAAGTTGTAATTAGATCGTAGTTATAATGTGGGAAATTAAATGTTTTAGGTTTGAAATTATTTAAGTGTGGGAAAGTGGAATGCTTTAAATTACTTCTGCTTTTGCTGATTCTACATATTTCTTTAGAATTTCTTGGAAATTTGTCACTTCTATTTTGTTTGAATCAGACCATGATATAACTCACGCGGGTGTACTTTTCTACTATAATGTAATCTACAATCGATTATCTTTCAAACAGCTACAACTTAAGGGGATCATGTAATGTATTAACTGTTCTCAAAATGCGATTTTCGAAGGTGAAGCATTTTTACAAATTACAAAGAATATGTGCCGGTCCATAAAAGTATAGACTTTTTCACTGTAAAAAATGATTTATACGTTTTCGTGTTCTTAGGCAGTGTTCAAATATATAGTGTTGTATGGCAATACCAAGACGACGTTCTCCGATTTACTACATTTTTGAAATTTTATTTACTATCGTTATGAAAACAATATGTACCAAATTTCAGCTCTCCAAGTCAGCGCGCTCTGGACAGTATCCAAATATTCCGTTGTAAACGAAAATTTTGTATGGCAACCCTACGAAAAAATTACCCGATTTGTCCCATTTTTGAAAGTAAATTCATATTCTTTTTAAAGGATTCTTGTGAGGGAGGGGCGCAACTTTGGTTGAAAAACATTATAAGCTGGAAACAGTTCAAAAGTAAGAAGACACTCGCAAATGTCAAATACATAAAATTTATCATTAAGATATGTGTCGATCAGGTAAGTGAGTGGCTACCACTCGGAACGAAAAAGTTGCTCAACGTTCAACTTTTGCAACTCGCGAATGTCAAACGAGCCCTTAAATTATTTATATTGTTTTGGTTTGTAAATAATAGAAGTGTAGAACTTCTAAATCACCCATTGTAGTTAGTAAAAATAGGGAAACACATTTTGTTCAAATTGGCGAATTAATCATAAATTGTAACTTTACAAAATACAAGAACTAAAGGGATACGTACTTTACCTCTACTAAAGTTAAGAAAGTGTGATTTTTTTTTATATATTATTAAGGCAAGTTAAGGGGATACCTTATGATACAAAGCACAGCATGGCAGGATGGAGATAGGGAAACGAATTAGGGAACGTAATGAGAGCGCCAGAGGTGCTGAATGTCTCCCTTAAACTTTCGCAGATTGTATGTTGGAGTAAAGACAGAAAATGGTATACTGTTCCACATTCACACAGTTCGGGATAAAAACCATAACGAAATTTTACTGCATGGCCGAAAGTAGTTTTATGGGCGGTTTGCTGCGCGATTTTTGCGTGCAGGAATTATTCTGCAAGGGATCAGACGAGATATATCATTAGAACATTGACCACGCATATATCGATAATATTCGAGTGAGTCGATATTACAAGTTATTGCCACATCGCCAGTGAGCTTGAAGGCTCTCTTTTGGACAATATCCAATGAAGTTGAGACTGTGCGACCAGCTTCGGGCCCAGATATGGAAATTGTATTATATTCTAGTTCTGGTGTAGGACTTGTAGAGGAGCGCTAGATTCGATGGGCTGAAATATTTCTACACCTTTTCAGAAATCCTAGATATTTCGCTGCTTCTCTGGCAAAACAAAAGATATGATCTGTCCACCTTAGCTTACAGGAAATATTAAAGCCAAGAATGCAAAAAGACGGTGTATCGGAAATCAGTGCTCCATCAAAATAAATGGCCGTGAACAACTATGATTTTGCTTCAAAGAGTTGAGATAGCTTTGGCACTTAGATGCCTTGAATTCGACGGAAATCGCTTTGCTTCAAGCAAGAACATGATCAGGGTCGTTATTCATTGATCGAATCAAGCAATCTTGTTTGACAGATGTGACATTCCCTCTGGAGTCCATAAGAGTATCAAGGGTACTGTCAACGGCAAAATTTGATATTATCAAGATCGTTATTGAATGATCTAATCAAGCCATCTCGTTTGACAGATATGGCATTCTGTCTGGAGTCCCAAGAATGTCAAAAGAGTAAGCGAAATCAAGGCTACTGTCATAGGCAAAACTATGGATTGGATTAAAAGTACGGGAAAGTAGCTCATTAATGAAAATTAAGAAGAGGGATAACAGAACCCTGGGACGTCTCGGCATTTATAGGGTAAGGTCTTGGTGAAACCCCATCTAGTACAACCGGTATTATGCGATCAGGTAAAACACTTTCAATCTATAATAGAAGATGAGGGGAGAACCAAGCGCTATAAGTTTAACTAAAAGAGCTGGATGCCAGACTCTATCAAAGACCATTTAAATATCTAGAGCAACGATTTTGTGACTACAAAACACCAAAATTGTGTATGGTTCAAATGTTCCGTAAGAAAAGTCAGCAAGTCTACAGATGAGTGTCCAGTTCGGAAGCCATAATGCCGATCATTGATGAGTTGATTGATTTCTAGATATTTCATTAATTTAGAGTTAATGATAGTTTCAAAAAGCTTTGAAAGAATCGAAGTGATTGCAATTGGTCGATAATTTGAGGCGTGTCTACCCTCACCTTTCTTGGGAATAGGCTATTTTCCAACCATTTGGAAATTTCCCTGTCGAATAAGACAAGTAGAATAGTTTACGCAAAGGTTTAGCCAAAGACGAGGCACAGCTTTTAATTAACAGGGGTGAGAAACCATCAGGACCTACGGCTTTGGAGGCGGTGATCACCTGAAGGGCCTTGAACACATCCCTCTTACGGATGTGTATTGGCTGTTTCATAGAGAAATTGAAGCGAATCTACCAGTGAAGATACTAGCTTGAGCAAGGGAGTCAACAACCACTTCACCGATATTAAGTTGTGAAGGTATAGAGGAATTCCTGAAGTTATTCTTGATGGTCTTGATCGGGGACCAGAAGCCTCTGCTATCTTTGCGGCTTGCCCACATTCTGATCAAAAGGAAATTTTTCTCTCCGGATAATGGACTTCTTGGTGCTCTCTGCAGTCTTGTCGACTTGTTTCAATTCTAGACATGAATGCAGTTGATATTTTCCTTTCTAAGGTTTTAGCTAAATATTGCATTTTACAAAATAATACAACCTGTTTTTCCAAAATAAATGCCTTGCTTTAAATGTAATAACTCACTACATCAATATACAATCATTTGTTTGCCGTTGTGTTTTCAATTAAAACAAATCTCCCATCGCTTTTACCAGAATAAGTTCTGCTTCAAATTGAACGTTTCCAAAAATTTGTATGTCTTTTGCAAAAAGTGCAGTAGATGAATTCAGAAGATCTACTGCAATTTGTTTGTGGTCGCCCCCCCCCCCCGTCACTTAACTGGATCCTTCACTGAGCCAGACAGGCAGCCAGACAAACAAACGAACTCGCGGACATGCAAAAATCAAAATAACTTTTATTATTATGCGTGGGTGTCTAATTTAATAATTGGAAAAGAAGATGTAATTAGTACAAAGTCGTTACATTTATTGGTCCCCACATCATTATAATTTGCAAAAATGCTTCACCTTCGAAAATCGCATTTTGAGAACAGTTAATACACTATATGACCCCCTTAATTTGTAGTTTTTTGAAAGATTATCGTTTGTAGATTACATTATAGTAGAAAAAGTACACCCGCGTGCCACTTTTCCTTACAAAAAAATTTACGCGAAGTAAAAATATTTGAGTTCCGGGTCCGAATTTTTATTGGAGCTAAATTATTTATCAAGTTAAGTACTGCAATTTTGTGCCAAACATTGTCCTAGATCAGCTGTCATAGGAAATTTTCAGATATTTTCTTCGTTCTTCACTGCTGCGGCTTGTTCGATTTTTTGTTGTTGCTGTTATTATTATTCTTACTTGGTTGAAATTAACTTCACTGAAATATAATCTTCGTTGTGAATTCTTGTTCTTGAGTCGAGATTATCAACTGACTTTATCTATTTTTGATTGGCTGGTTCCTTTAGCTGCTTCCTAAGCTTCTGTTTCAATATTTTTATGCTATTTTCCCTTATCTTCGGGTTAACTTCTTTAAATCTTTAATTTTTCGCGGTATTGTTGTTTCGAATCAAGATTTAAATTTTAAGCTCCTTCTCATTTTATATTATATTTTTGTTCATGATTCGTCAATGATCCGCATTTTCCTCTCTGGTTTTGCTGTTGCTAAGACCTCTTATTCTATTCCTCAGTAAGTACATGGTTTCAGGCGTTTCTTCTAGCTTCCATCTTTGATAGGAATGTTTTTTTTTGTCTGTCTTGCTGAATTTATAAATGCTGAGTCGTTTTTATTTTATGCCTGCGTTTGTTCTTCTGATTACAGTTTGTTTTAGCCATATATCAACAGAATACAATATATACGGTTATTTTGGATACCTCTTCTTTTCTATATTCAAGAATTGCTTTCATCTGTGACTAGATGTGATCAATCTAGTTGTTCGTGTAGGTATTTGCAGTCTCCCATGTGAACTTGTGAATATTATTGCTTATCAATATCATATTTTTCGCTGAATGAAAATTCTCTGGACTATTGTTCAGGCGATTTTCAAGGCATTTCTGCTTCGGTTTTGTAGGGTTCCAGTATGCCTTGTCCAAATTACACCTTGGTGGACTACAGGCTCTACAGTAGGCTTTCTGCTTAACTTTCAAAAATTGCTGGTTTCAAACGAGTTTCTGATGCAAAATAACTTAACATCTTCAGTATAGGCTAAGTAGAATGCTTTTAAATTTAGTTTTCTTCTCTTTACAAATAGGACAATAGGTGCTTTCTCACCAGTCTGAAACTATTTGGTGAAGTGTTTGAATAAGTTCCAAGATCATACCATCAAACTTGCTGCTAATTGGTATGAATAGTATTATCAACGTACTCAACGTAACCACTTTTAAAAGATTTTTTTGGATTTTCTACCACCTTTCATCGACTGAAATTAAACAGCTAGCAACCTCTTTTTGCTCTTATGGTGATGTTCAAACCATTAAAAATTATATTCTGTTCTATATTCTCTAAACAAAATTCCCGCTGCAACTTGGTATCAAATTTAGAAGGATGACTGAGTAGCTCTATTCCACTTACAATTCACGCTGATATGAAACGGATTATATCATCATATTTCATAGCAATTCCGAATGGCATATATAGACTCAGCTATGAAGAGTGAAGCAGTGCTTTAGGTCAGGGTTTCCTGTATGACCTAGTTTCACATCAAGATATTTGTAACATGCAAACCAGTAAACTTGGCCACTCATCTTTATAGGGAGGGGGAACGTCAAAATTAATCAAAATAGTCCGAAACAGAAAAATGCAAATATTTTCCAACACCTCCTTCCGCTCATGTTGGTTTGGGGAACACCAGCCACAGACTTTCATGACTGAAATTTCATTTCAATCAAAACTAAAGTAAAATGCTTCCATGAAAGCGATATTTTCCCACTTTCGACAGAAAAGTACAAAAATGCTCGCAATTATTGGCATTGCATAAATTTGCATATACAACATCATGAGGTGAATTTCGCCTTCGTTAGGTAATTTGACGAGGTTGGCGAGGGTGCACCTTGTTTAAATTGAATTCATGAGGAGTTCTAAGTGCTATTTTGGTGCTCAAAACATATCAAATCACGGGCGGCGCTCTCATATTTCGTATTCATAATCTTGAACAACTCAAACTACTCGTGAATGCCATATTCGATGACGTAACGTATGCAGATGCATAGATAGACATCATGCAACTCGCTATCCCTGGTTGAAATTGAATTTTGCATAACTTTAGGAGCAGAAAAGGGGCATTGTTCGACAGATCCCGGTTTTGCATCTGGAATGGACGACCACCAACAGAGAAGGATACGGGTCCAAGAGGTATGGTGTTGATGGCAGCAGCAGTAGCAGCAGCATGATAGCTATGAAGTATCAAAGAGCAGCGTAAACGAGGTCCGAATTTGAATCCGTGCAGAGTTGTGTCATGTATTTGAGGCGAGCGCATATGTTATTCATGAAAGGATTTAAAAGTAATTTCGTATGAATTTCCCAAAATCCCCGCAACTCTTCTACATAGTAGTACTACTACACATGACATCAGCAGCGGCCAGGATTGTTACAGTTTACAGTCGGAGTGAGCATTAGAGATAACGACCTTTTGGCTTCACCAACTTCGCCATACAAAAGGACCATGATACTTCGATGTACTCTCATGGATTTTACCCATCACCAGTTAAATTTTGGATTGTGCATTTATTTTGAAATGGAATATGGAATTTGTCGCTCCAAATATATACGTATGTACGAGGGCGAATGAAATTCCGATTGCTTTTATTTTCGGGGTATTCCTTGTCCCACTTGAAATTATTTCAAATAACGCACACATTCTGCAGGATTCAAAACAATGGAATGTGATGATGATGATTATGATGATTATGATGATGATGGTGGTGGTGATGACGACAATGGCAACAATAACACTTACTGCTAGTCTGAGTTAGACAAGTCATTTATATTAAAGAATATTTACCATAATCGTTAGTCTAAATATCTCTTAAGAATTTTATGTAGGCATCCTCTGCAGTGTACGAGGTCTAAAGGTACGTACATAACGAGGCGAGGCCAGGCGAGGCTATATCAAGAGTTGAAGAAATAAAATGATTGCACGTTGTACTATGAGAGTATTCATAGCAACGCTGTGTCAGTGCGCGATATGGCGAGACACCTCGAGGTATCTCGCTCGAGAATGAAATTTTTAATTTTCTCACGAGGTGCAGCGCGCTAATGTTTTATAACTCGAATATTTGTATAGGTTTTTTCATTTATATAATCGAATGGTTCTTAAATCATTCTCATATATTGGAAAAATATATGAGGATCTGTATGTAAATCTTCATATACATATGTGAATGACGAATTCCCCAAATTCTAATCGCTTGTTATTTATCGGGTCACAAGCAAAACTGCGGAAAGTAGACTTATGTGAAAAATGCAATATAGTTGCATTATGTGACAAACACAAAATTTCTTCTTCAGAATCTGATTATCTAATTTATATGCTCTCACTTCGCGATTTACCAAGAAACTGAACGCTTTGCTGTGAACACTACACCTCGAGGTGTATCTTCACCTCGCCTCGCTCAAGTGCATAGCCCCGCATGGCCACGTTGTTGTGTACGTACCCTTAGAGAGATGTGGGTGAGGCGGATATATCTCTTGATGCTTTTGAAATTGAACTTTAATTTTTTCGGTTTACATTTACAATTTTATAGAGAGAAAATTCACATAAAATCATACTAGAATTATTCTCAAAATTAATTTACATAGTTATGTCGAGGTATATGTTCATAAACGCACGTTAAATTAATATCTTAACAGCTTTAATTTCACAAAACACTAAACTCAATAAAACTAAAATCTTCAAGCTTCCGACAAAACACAATTTCAATTATAAGTAAAATATCTCTTAAAATCGTTAAATTTGAAACCAACATTGAAAAGCCACCTGAAAGTAAAATCGTTTAAAAGATTCTAATTCCAAGTATTTCTAATTATTGACATTTGGTTGGGAACAAAACTATGTAGTGTATGTGGAGACAACAATCCACACATTATGGCTACATTCCGCATAAACAAATCCGGGACACAATCCCTTCAGAGGAAAGTAAGGCCGTTTACACATCGAAAAACGAAAACGAACGAATAATCAGTTCCACACCGAAAATTCGTTTATCACATATCAAAAACGAACGAATAAAAGTTGGGTTGGGTTTGTATTAAATGTAAATAAACTGAAATGAGGTTGTGAAAGACCGAAAAGAATACTCGTTTATGTGTGGAACATAGTATGGAACGAAAATATACTTGACAGCTCGGAACAAAAATTCGTTTCTGTTAAGAATAAACATAAGAATGTGTTTTAATTGAAATAAAGCTTTAAATATGAATATTTTTTTATTAAAACTATAATTAGAATAAAAATAATTTTATTACATGTATTGCGGAAAATTTCTGTTAGTTTAGATCATTATTTGTGTTTTTCAGTTTAGTGTTTTCGTTTTCGTTTTTCGATGTGTGGCTTAACTTGTCTTCGATGAACATTACGCAAATCAAATGGAATTCGATTAAGTCATCTGGGGCCGGATTCTGTAACACGGAGAATTTGGGAATTTGGGAGAATGAGAATTTCGTTTTCTTAGAATTCCTAATTCCCTAATTCTCCATTCCCAATTCACTAACCTGGTTGGAGAATTAGGGAAAACGTAAGAAATGTGAAAAAGTGCGAATCGCCTGGGACGACTAAGGGTATCAGTTTTTATTGTAGAGGGTTGGCCTTTTTTCATATGTGAGGTTACATCTGCCTATTACCTTTCACTGTCGAAATAAATTTAAATTTCTTTTTTGTTGTGGTAGTTTTTGAGGGATGTAGGAGGGTAGGTTTTCTCGAGTTTTTCCGGGATAACGAGAGAATGGAGAGTAGAAGGAGAATGTATGTGGTATCAAAAATAATTGGAGCTCAGAGCAAACAAGATAGGTTTAGGAAATGTGGCGGGAAGAGTGGGGGTAGAAATGGGGGCTGATTAACGGAAATTTAAAAAAAATTAAGACAATATCAGGAGCTGTAATAATTCCCAGGGGTAAGCTCAGGATCTGTAAGCCCAATAAAAAAAAATAAGAATTCACTTTGGTAATTAGGTATGCATGGGTATTATAGGCAATTTTTGGTCAGACCGTCGCATTGTATGGACGTGCTCTCGTTTTACTTGATAATTTTCGAATTGTATTTCATTGTTCGTTCTAATTTAAAAAAAAAATGCCTGATAACTTGTGCGTAAAGTGTAATGAACAACTTTTCGATAAAAATATTTCTTGTGGATTCTGCAATAATGTATATCACAAAAGGTGTTCTGGTTTGGACGGGAATACTTTGAAGTTAATTGAATCAGTGAATAACATCTATTGGAAGTGTTCAACGTGTAACGTGTTGCCTTTCTCGGCTATGGTGGAAAAAATATCCAATTTAGCTAGTGAATTTAATTCCTTAAAAAATGAAGTTAAAAATTGTACATCGTTGATTGTGAAATCAAACACTGTCGCTGGCTTGGCTGCTGAAAGCGGTCAATCTGCTGAATCTGCTCGTTCATTCAGAGCAAAGACAAGCGGTAACAAAACTGTAACAAGAAATCCTATTACTGCTGGTTCATCATTACCTGTTTCAACTGATAATGCTGAAACCAATCAATCTGCAGAAATTTTTAGCTCATCAATACATAAGACAAGCGATTGTAATACCGCTGCATTGAGTTTGAGAGCTGATGTACTATCTTCTCGTAGTCAAGTAGTTTCTATGGAAAAAGAAAATGAATGGAATACGGTGCAAAACAAAAAAAGGCGTAAAGTCATTCTTGTTGGTAATGCGGTGCCCACAAACGAACTCTCAGTTGTGTCTAAATTGAAATGGTTTCATCTTTCCCGACTGCATCCGGATACGTCTGAAAAGCAATTATTGGACTTTGTGTCATCTAAAGCAAAAATTCCATCCGATGATATGTCTTGTAAACAACTGCTTAAGCCTGATGCTGATAAAACCAAGCTTAGATTCATTACTTTTAAATTGGGAGTACCAGAAAATGTTACGTCGCAAATTTTTGTTCCTGATTTTTGGCCTACGGGAGTAATCATTCGCCAATTTTCCAACAACCAAAAAAACTTTCATCGAACGGTTGCAACACCACTACTAACATAAACGATGACATCAATAATATTCAACGCAAAAGTTCTGTAAATGACCTATGTGATGCTGCAAGTAATGTTTTTCCATTTTCTGTTTATTACCAAAACGTTAGAGGCTTACGCACCAAGGCTAATGAAATTAGATTGGCAATTACAGAGAATGATTTCGATATTATTGTTCTAACCGAGACTTGGCTGCATTGTGAAATCTCTACACCAGAATTTGTTACTAGTCGGTACATTACGTACAGAAAAGATCGTTGCCCTCTATCATCGGGTCACTGCAGAGGAGGAGGTGTGTTAATTGCTGTAAGATCAACAGTTTTTAGTGAGGAAATTCAACTTCCAAATAATAGTGGAATTATTGAGGAAGTAGCTGTGTCCCTTTCTGATTTAGCATCCAATAATTCATTTTACATTTGTGCTAGTTACATTCCGCCAGCATCTGATTTCAATATCTATAATTCACATATGGACAACATTCGTGCTCTATCTGAAATGCTATCTGTTCATGACAATCTATGCGTTTTAGGTGATTTTAATCTGTCTGATATCATGTGGTCGATTATGGGTGATGAAGATTCGTTAATTCCATCAAATGTTACCTCCGACACAGAATGTTTAGTGATTGATACATTAAGTAGCCTGAACCTTGTTCAAATTAATGATATATGTAATCTTCTTGGTAAATTTTTAGACTTAATTTTTTTAAGTGACAACTGCTCAGCTATATTAGTTGAATCAAGTTTTCCATTAGTGAAGTGTGATATCCACCATAAAGCTTTGATTATGTATATAAAAATTTATAATTTTGACAAAATAATTAGTAACAATTCTGTAGTAGAGTATAACTATAGGAAAGCTGATTTCGTAGCTATAAATGAATATTTAGATATTTTTAATTGGCTTGATATCTTTTGTGATTCTTCTGTAGAGGAAGCATACAGTAAATTTTTAAATATTGTTCAAAAGGGTGTGCATAGATATGTTCCTCTTAGATATAGATATAAATCTTCACACCCAGCATGGTTTCATAAGTCGCTATTACGTTTAAAAAACGCCAAAAATAAATCACATAAACAATTTAGATTGTCTGGTGATCGGGTTTATTTTGAAAAGTTCAAAAGATTAAGTAAGGAATTTGCTTTTCTAAATAGATTTCTTTACAATCAATATCTTTGGTCAATGGAATCTAATATTAAAAAGAACAGCCGTGCATTTTGGTCATACATTAATGATAGAAAAAATGCATCATTCTTTCCAAATGTAATGGAATATGATGGTATTAAAGCTTACAATATCCAAAGTACCTGTAATCTGTTTGCAGACTACTTCGAATCTGTGTATATCAATAATGCAGATATAAATAACATTATTCTCCCGGTTACACTTTATTCCCAACTAAACCTAGGCTCAATATGCTTAGAGGAGGATGACTTGAATAAAGCTATTATGGAAATGAAGCCAGATTATAACCATGACTCAGATCTTATTTCAGCCATTTTAATTAAATCATGCATGAAAGCACTACTGCCTGGTCTAACTTATTTGTTCAATTTATCTTTAAATACTGGAGTATTTACAGACTCATGGAAAACCTCAATTATTAAGCCCATTTTTAAAAGTGGTGCTAAACACAACATTGAAAATTATAGACCTGTAGCTCTTATGAATATCATTCCAAAGTTATTGGATAGCATTATAGCTGTAAAAATTACCTTTTTATGCAAGGAGCTCGTTTGTGCAGAACAGCATGGTTTTCAAAAAGGAAAATCTACAGTAACAAATCTGTCATTGTTTTCTAATTTTTGCATTAATACCATTGAGGAAGGATGCCAGGTTGACTATATCTACACAGACTTTTCTAAAGCCTTTGATCGGGTCTGCATTCAGACCTTAATAATGAAACTAAGTGCCTTAGGTTTTCACTCAAACTTTCTGAAGTGGATAGTATCTTACTTGTCGAACCGTAAGCAAATAGTAAAAATGGAAAACACTTTATCTAGAGTGATCAATGCATCCTCGGGTGTTCCACAAGGAAGTCACTGTGGTCCAATTTTCTTTATTCTATTTGTGAACGATGTAACGTTGAATTTTTCATTTGCTCGTTGTCTTATATATGCGGATGATTTGAAATTATTCTTGAAAGTTTCGGGTATAAGCTCTTGTGCCCAACTACAAAACGATATTGATAAGCTAATAATTTGGTGCTCCACAAACAACATAATTTTAAATTCAGCTAAGTGCAAAGTTATGTCTTTTTCTAGGTCTGTTAACCACATTCTCTTCAATTACTCAATTAATAATGTCAGTTTAGTTCGAGTCGATGAAATTACTGACTTGGGAGTAATTTTTGATAGCAAATTAGCATTTATCAGACATATTGAATATACTTGCCATAAAGCCTTTAAGTTAATGGGTTTTATTAAAAGAAATTCGAAAGAATTTAGGGACACAAGCACACTTAAACTCTTATTTACAAGTTTTGTTAGACCTGTTTTAGAGTATGCATGTGTAATTTGGTCTCCTTATTATAAAAGCCATATTAATAGGCTTGAGTCAGTTCAAAGAGCATTTACTCGCTTTGTATGTTATAAGATTAATATCTGGGGTATTAATATACCTAGTTATGAGTCAAGACGTTTATTGATAGGTTTGCCTAAACTTTGCTACAGGCGTGACGTTCAATGTGGTTTATTCATTAAAGATATTCTCTCTTCATCTATAAATTGTCCCAACCTTCTCTTACTGTTGAACATATATGCCACACCAAGGTCCTTAAGATCACGTGATTTACTTTATGCTTCCTCTCATAGAACTAACTATGGTTCAAATGAATGTATTAATAAATGTGTACGAATTTTTAATATATTTAACAAACATGTAGATTTTTCATTGCCTCGTCAAGAATTCAAAGCATCATTATTTATGATTGAAAATAGTATAGATCATTCCTAACTTATATTAAGCTTAATTAAATTTAAATCTGTATATCTAAGTCAACCTTACTAGTCTGTTGGATATCATTCTGTAGACTGAAATGAAATAAATAAATAAATATTTTATTTCGATTAACAGCAATTTGCAGATTTGAGCGGCCTCGCCGGTAAATTTTGCTATCGCAATATTCACGGGCGCCTAACTCTGTGTGGGAGGGGTGTAGAGTATTGGAATTTTTTTTGATAGATTAAGGGTTTAGAGTACAAAAATATAAGTGAACAATTTTTGGGGCAGGATCTTTTGGGGGTAGGGGGCCGTACCACCCCTCATAGGAGGTTGCTCAAACTACGTCATGTTTGGTACCAAATTAAAGAGGGAGGAGAGGGTAATCGAGTGGTGTAGTTTGTCTTTGATCGTTTTAACGTGATAGCTGACTTTAGACCGCCGAAAAACGATTTTTTTACACTAGGGTCATATACACCCAGTTCCTATATTTTGCATATATTTCTTCCGTTCTTTATTTATTAGTATTCCGTTGGGAACATTTTTGTCATTAGAAGTAAATTTCCACAAATAACTAGTTCTTCGCAATGATGAGTTGAAAATATGTCAATTTTTGTACCAAAAACGGCCATTTTTTCACCTTAAAATAGACTGATAGACTTCTTTTACAGTTATCTCCAAAACCATTTATCGGATTCAAAAATTAATTACATATTTAATTAGGGGACAAAATATAGATGTGATTTCATCCTATGTACACACAAGCTTTACCGTGTATAATTGAAAATTTTACAGCATCTCTTCTGTAGTGGAAGACAACCAAATTGATCATTTTCGCGTGATTTATAATTTTTAGCGGGTACTTTGAGACTGAAAATCCATGTTCCTCTGTACGTATTACATAGATTTCCATAATTATTTTTTTTGAATATAGCCAGGATATGCAGTGAATACATAACTCAATTTGAAATTCCTAGATACCTAGATAGCTTCATAAAACGCAACAAAAGCAGAAAATACAATTTTTCCATTTACTTTTCCACTTGCAAGACACCGGAGAATTAACAAGTGGAATGGAGAATTCGTGAATTCTGTACTCACCTCTCAAATTCACTCTCAGTTGAGAATTTTGCCCAACAAGATATATGGTTCTCTTATAGTGCTCTTAGTCGCTCTCACTGCGCCAAGGAAGTTTCTCAGCCATTTCAAATGGCCGCTTAACATACATTACTCCAATTTCCCCTATTTAATGACCCCAAAGAAAAGCCACGCTCATGTGCACGAATTTTACATATTTCAACACTTCTTGTTCTCTCTATGTTCTAAGTATAGCGGTACGAGCGGGTTTCAGGTCTCTTGGTGAACGGCTTTCGATTTTTTGGATAAAATGCATGGAGAGGGAGAAACTGCCCAAGGAGGTTACCAAAGTTAAGTAATATTTTTGCATTCGATCATTTATAACTAAGTCTGAATTAATATTAAAACTCTATATTGAAACATTCATTTAATCGATACGCGGCTGGAAGGTAGTGTTTCCATAGTATAATATCATATGTAATTAAGGTTTCGCGACTTTAGAGTATGAAGGAAACAGGAAACTTTCTCTTGCATGGGGCACAATAATTGTTTTCTTTAGTTTATCTCTAAGCTTGTGATAGTGGTTAATATACGTGAATTCATACCACTCTGCAGTGTTAAAATATTCATAGGTTTCGTGGTTTACCCAGCCTATGTGAAAGAACCACGTGACGTTCAATTTTCTATTCATTTTCAAAATACTCCCCGCACCCATCTCCTGAGCTAGCATACACTCACCTGAGGCATGAGTGGATAACAAATAGTAAATAAAATTTCAAAAATAAGCTAAATCGGACAACCTATTCTTCGTATTGCCATACAAAACTGTGGTTTTTTCTTTTTTTAACTCTTATTTTCATCTCGCGTATAATATTATTAGTCTTAAAATTAGACCAGTTGCAACTTTTGCCTTGTTATTATGATAGGACACTGGTGCACAATTTTCATTATGAGCCAATCATATTTCCTGACATTTTTTACAATCTATCCATTAGAATTTCTTATATGCCACATCATCTTCTCTATTAGCTCAATACCCAAAACTATTCCTCAACAAAGAAAACTCGAACCAGTTTTGGTCCTGTTAAGATGCTCTTATCATTCATAACTTTTTGTTGGTACAAAATATTTTTCTCAAGCTTCTTAATACTACTCCTCCACCTATCGAGATCACAAGTATAACCAACCAAAAGAGATGGCGGCAATAGAAGTCATATAGTGTCTGATTGAATTGTTTTCACTTCTTGCAATCGTCGATCTAATTTTTATCGTAAAGAAAAGGGTAAAGAAAAGAGAAAATTTTCAGAAGAAAATTTGATCAATTCCAAAGGAAAATCCCTTGTGTCATCAAGAATACTGCTATTCATGCATCTGTAAAAAAATGACTGCTTATTCTACATATGTGTATGTATATAGAGCTGTCAAGATGCACATTGTGAACTCATCTGAGCACATCCTTTGAAAAGTTCACACTTATTTACATACATAGTTTTATAGATGGTTTCTTTTTACCATTTCTTTAATCCATGCACATTTGGGATGTTTTTTCTCTTTAAGCTTCGCTGTATGAGCTGTAAGATTTTACCTCAATTTATTTAACTTTATGGCAGATATTCTTCCATGTCATAAACTTTTAAGATTTTTATGGGTGTTTGGAAAAAATATGCTGTACTTATTCGCATACTGGGATAGAAGCTGTGATTTTTCGATTTTACATCCACTGAAATCATTTGATTTATGTGGACTGAATCTTATTTCCATGACTAAAATCTGTAAATTTATATACATAAAGAATTAGTAATATTAGTTTATATCCCAGTAGAATTTCTTATCTCAATGCCTTAGTAAACCCAAGAGGAGAGTAATTTCTTATCTGGGCAAAATTTATAATTGGTATAAGACCAGTTTTGTCATTACCCAAGTTACAGTTTTTTTTTTTTTTTTTTTTACGGAAATGTAAACTTCAAAGGTGTTTCGTATCAGCAGGAACTTAATACTCATCAGTACGGCTAATTCCTGTATACCGTAAATATATGCCTGCGAAAAGTCTACATGATTTTTATATATGTTTCCAGAGACAATGAAAATAGCTTTCAAAACTTAAAATGCACACTTTTTTTATCTAATTTAATGTTAAAATCAATATGGACATACAATCTAACTGCATACACTTTACTTTTATGAAAGAGTCCATGCCCGCCAGAATAAAAATCTGTCAACGAAACTTCGGTCTGGTATCACATAAAATATATGTCCCTGGCCTGAAAGTATACATTTCCTGAAAAGGAATCAATAAGCCGTTTATTTGAAAAGTGGTTTAGGTCCATTTGGGTAAAATATTTCTATTTTCTTCAAAATTCTTTAGTGAACATAATTGGTTAATAAATTTCCATTGTCTTTAACTTCAAAACACACAAAATTTAACAGTTAGATCCTATAAATATTTTGAAATAGTTTTTTTAAATAAATTTAAACTAAAATAATTTAATATTTCGTCATAAAAAAAATGGACTGAAACCACTTTCGAAATAAACGGCTCACATTTAGTTACGATTTTGCGTATAAATGCTGCAGAAATGCCCAAATACATTGGTCCGGAAAATCTATATATTTTGGAGGAATAAAGTCACTGCTGTAATTAGAAGGGGAAAAACTATTTGCAGTGGCGTGGCGTGGACTTGGGGCGAGTGGCAGTAATCAGATTATAATTTTACAAAAGCGTTAAGTAAGTGTTTCAATCAAAACAGTAAACATATTTGAAATTTCCTGTTATTTCAAAAATGAAGGCAATAATAAACGGTTTTCAGAATGTGGAGAGAGTATTTTCTAACGTACTGCGTAAGTTGTCTAGTAATAACGGCATTTGAGCTCTGTAAATGAAATTTCAAAGAACTTGCAAAACACGAAAATGAAAAATTTCAAATTTGTTTATAACAGAGTGTATTATGAAACGGAGTGTATTATTCGTCGCAGTGAGAAATTAATGTCTTAAGAGTTAGCAATTTTAGGAGTAAACATTTTTATAGTTATTTGAGCTCATTCTGGAAAGGAAAATCTTCTACATTGGTATTGTAACATAGGTAACATTTTTACAGAATAACAGAATATAAATTTGATTTTGTTGGGTTACATATGAGTATGGCAGAACAAAATAGCCAAAAAAGCAGATTCGCGATTATGACATGACGGCGACAAATAAATTCTAAAATATCAATAATTGCGCATTTGCTTATTTGCCTCCGACTGTACGATTTTGTCATCAATATCATATTGCAAACCATCTCTTCCCTAAAGTAGAGAATATTACTCCACTTGAGATTCCCTTCAAGAATTTACAATTTTCTATGGCCCGCGCGGCTTGAAGAAATTTACCTGTCAACAACCGAAGTGCTTCCTAACCGACTTACCTACATGAAATTGATGGAAGCACAAATAAATCCACCTCCAGTTAAAATAAATAAAAAAAAATTTCTTATGATAAACGTATTTTTTTAATTGCACCCCTTAGGATTAGAACCATTTCTTATTGAGTGTAGCTACACTATAAGTGGCAAACGAGCACCAGATTTGTGTGACGTCATAGGTAGAATCCTGTCGAGTTCGAATGCCATACATTTTATTGGATAATGTTCGATTTTTGATAGAAGGAAAAATAAATCCACCTCCTTCAGGCAATGGTGTCGGTCGTGGTATTACAGACATGTTCAAATGCTATACTTTTCATTGCATGTTGTTTGATTGTTTTGTTCAGATGGAGGTGAACTTGTAATTGCTTCTCTTTAATAGTTTAGACCAAAGGACAAATAAAAAGGCTTTAGGGCTTTAGGAAAAACATTTTTTAATGAAAATAATTTGAAGGGAAGCAATGCAAATATGAAACGCCACTGACTATTTTGACTAAGCAAATCGATCGTCTGATTATATACCTATTAGTATCTTGTTTGTTTTATCAAATATTGTTGACTAGCTTTTAGGATTTTAAATTCTGCTCAATCAGGATTACGCACCAGGGAGAGTACTGTCACAACCTTGGTAGATATTGAGAATAATATAAATAAAAACTATTTTATGTCTGCTTGGATTAAATAAAGCTGTTGATAAAATATTGTGCAATAAACTTAACACTGAATACAAGCTTTCAAGAGCTACACTAAAACCTTTGCACTACTATTTTTCTGGTAGGCAACATGGAATTGTTCACAATATAAAACCTTATATATCTTATCTTTAGTTAATCTTACTCTCAATCCAGCTAAGTCGTTTAAAGAGTTTATGGAGACATGCATCTTATACTTGTCCTATTGAGAATTATGTATATTATATTTGGTGTAGTAAATTCTGTGTGCTCCAGCTATTTGCCTAATAATGTCATCATTTCCACATCAGGTTGTAGCAGGTTGCTAATTGTAACATGGCATATTGTTTTCTGAAATGCTTCCTTTGTCTTCCGGTATACCTCAGGATTCTATTCTGGGGCCGCTATTATTTAGTTTATTTATTAATATTCTGACAGATACCGTATGTGATACTAACGTTCACCTGTATGCCGACGATGTTCAATTGTACACTAGCAGACCAATTTGTTTCATAGAAAACTGTATTATACGTCTAAATGAGGACTTGGAAAGAGTTTATGTCTGGGCAGTAAAGACAAATCTTGTGATTAATCCAGACAAGTCTAAAAGCCTTAGGAATGCGATGACTCCTTAGAAGCATTTATTACCGCCGCCTTTCTCGACGGTCGTGTATTACCTTATGTAGAGTCTGCTAAAAATTTTGGGATGAAGATCAATTCAAGATTGAGTTGTTGTGATCACATATCTTGCTTGATTGGCAAAACTCGTCAAAGTCCTGATAATACCCGATTTTTCTAATGGAAGTCTGATTTATCCACTACTCGATTCATGTTGCCGTCGCAGAATTAGTGTTGCCTGCCTTTAACGACTGCATTAGATTTGTTTTCGGTCTTCGAAGGATTGATCACATCTCCCCGTTTAGTAAAGATCTTCTGGGCTGTTCTTTGGAATCACATCTCAGGCGCAAGGCGCTTGTCTCTTTTTATAAGTTAGTGCGCACCAGTATCCTGGATATTTGGCTGCCTATATTTCTTTCTTTCAATCGTCGCGGCACCCACCATAACGTCTTGATCATGCGATTTAATAGGCGAGTATTGGAAAGCTCTTACTTTATTTATATTGCTCTCAGTTGGAATAATTTTCCAAATGGAGTTAGGAGTGCGGGCACAGTTGTAGAACGCTGCTTTACTCCCATATGCCTTGGCGGTAGTGGAATTGCTTCTGATGATTAGTAGGTAATATTAGTTATTTTAGTGAATAGTAGAATTCTTAAGAGCTTTTTTATTTAATGATTCTAAATTAAATCATAAATACAAGAAGAAAAAACAACCGCCTCGTCCGGGGTTTGAAACCGGGACCTTCCGCTTGCCGGGCGACTGCTCTTACCACTGAGCTAACGAGACAGATGATTTTCCCTCTTGCATTTATCAATTTATAATTAGCCTACTAAGCCACGTTTTGCTTTCAGCTGGCTTTCATCGTTACTGGTTACTGGTTTGTTTTGTTTTGTAATTTTTATTAGTAGTATCATTTTTATTGTTGTATCAATTGAACTCTGTTTTTTGACTTTGACCTCACGGTTTTCTCTTTTTCTTTTACAATTAATAATGTACTTTAAAAGATTAATAATAATGTGTACTATCCAAAAATAAAATTAAATGAAAAATGACATAAAATAAATTGCATTTCAGTATACATTTGATTTTTATCCACGATGTTTGTGTTTGGAATACTCTTCCAATAGCAATTAGCTTATATGTCGCCGGCCTATAAATAATCTGTCGATTAGTGCAAAATTCTTCAGTTGCCTTCCAGCAACTCGACTGTGCACATCTCTTCGTGCGCTAGTATAAAGACGTATTCACGCTTCTTGTGTGATCTGATTTTGCACATTCGTCGCGTGTTAAGCGCTACGACGTATTCTCAATTCATGCATGATCTAACAAACACATCCCATTTCCTAGAAATTATAATATATATATAAAAATAGTATAGCTGAAGTCAAACTTTGTATAATTAGTAAGCAATAGAATAAGGCAACTTATGTAAAAAGATAAATAAAATTGAATGCATATAAGACAAATCACGGTGTTCTCATTTTACAAAACGTCGTGGGACTATAACCTTAAGGCATTCTCCTGATTACTCGTCGCAATTCTCGACTCGACGTTTGGTATAAATTTGTTTATTCTTGCTTTATGTATTGGCCGATTTTATATAAGTATACGAACGAACTAACGTTAATATAAAGAGATATTTCGTTCTGAACGGAAGTGCTCACTTGTTATTTTTATTCAATTATTTTTGTATAAATTAAACAAATTATCCAAAAGTGCCAGAAGCTTGTTTTATTTATGATAAATCTTTGCTGGAAGATAAAACTGTTGTTGTGTAACGTGGACTTGACACGCTGATACAGTCAAGTGTTGAAAGAAAGGATGACAAAGATGAATTCTAGTTCTGTGGTAATTCAAGTTGAGTGCCGTAAAGATTATACGCGGAAAGTCAAGCATATATTGGCATTAAAAAGACAGCGAGATGAAGCAAACAAATCGACATCTACAAGTCCACCTCACAGCAGAATTCGTTCCAGTGCAGCACGCTTTTCGTTTAAAAATCTTTGTATTTTTTGTATCTCGACGCTTTCTTTTAAGAATTCCGTTCTTACGTACACGATTTTGTCGCTGCTGAGGTTCGATATCACTCCGATTGCTTTAATCATTTTATGAAACCTACCACGGATAATACGCTTGATCGTCCTGAAGACAGTAAAGTATCATTAGCAATGGAACATATATATTCACTTATTGTAAATAGTGATGAATGTGAGTTCACTTTAAACGAATTATAAGATTTGTGCAAGGATTATGTTCCAAATCAAATGAGTATTAAGAGTAAGCTTGTTACTAAATATGGTAAAAAAATAATTATTACACCAAAAAGTACTTCTTTAACCATTATTTATTTTACCGACACACAATATGATATTTTACATAAATCATGGTATGACAACAGAAAACTTAATGAACCAGAAGAACGTCCTTGAATTTTAAAAGCAAGTGCAGCTATTATTTGAGAAGACATTAGATCGGTACTAGTAAATATTGAAAATTATCTTCCTCCTAACAAAATGTTTGAGAATATGAAAGACGAAATTCCAAGTTCACTGACCTATTTTTTTAGAAAAAATTATTTTAGAAAATCGGAAATCTGCACTGGATCATCTTAAGGGGAGGTTACCGTCGAGAGGCATGAATAATGCATGAACTATGGAAATGGGTTTTAACATATTTTATTCTTCTATCAACGGAGAGTAAATTCCAATTTTATTTATAAGAAAAAGAAAACAAAATGGCGGCTCCAGCTCCCATCAAACAACGCCGTGCATGGCGTGTTTTGATCTGCACGGGGCGCTCTACAGCTCTGCCAGATCCTCCGAAATAAATAGGGTTGAAAATGATTAAACTAGATCAAATTTGGGGGGCCTTACCGGTTTTCGTTTCAAAAAAACCTCTGAATAACAAAATGCCAGCAGTTTGAAAAAAAAAACATTTCTAAATAAATTTTTGACAATACAAAGATTTATGTGAATCGGATCATGCGTTGAAACTGCAGAGCGCTACGCGCGCTGAAAAATGTTATTCTCAGAAAAACTCATATAAAGATTAACGTTATAAAAATTCTTTGAAAGCGTACTTCAGTTATTCCAACATCATACAGAGGTCCTTCTTCTTCCTCGTAGAACTGATTCTACTGAGCCTGAAGGTTAATGATTTCCCGAAATTTATGAGGGTACTTCAGATAGTGAGAAAAGGTCTCCCCAGCAAGCGCGCTCCAAGCGCCTGAGCTAACTGTTTTCCAGCCGGCAAACGGTTCCGCTTTCAACAGGCTGTGAATTCTAAAATACTTTAGATGTGTAAATATCCTTTTACCCACGTGCTGTAAATACTTTAGGTATGATAATTATATGGAAAAAATCAAAATTTTCATCGTCATGAACGGTAACCTCCCCTTTTAAGCTAAAATGCATTGCCATTAGTCATGCCATTCTGACAGCTGTTCATCTGATAAAAATACTGCAATACTGGAAATGGAAGAAGAAGAAGGAGAAAATAATGAAGATGAAGATGATGGAAATTGAAATAGAATCTCTGATCAATAAAAAATTAATTATATAACGATTTTATAATAATTGTTGTTATTAAAATAAACCTTTTTTAATTAAAAAAATATTGTAATAATATTAATAAAAAACAATAATTAATCTTTTTTTAATAAAAACAAAAAGAATTTTTTATTTTATAATTATTTTTAATAATTATTTTTATAAATAATAATTTTTCGGATAAAAAAAATTGTATGACTTGTTTATTTTCTTTACTACTTCAACATTTTCAATGACAAATACACGTGGCATATTGGGGACAAAGCTAAAAAAAACGCATCTTGGGCTCTATTTCAAAGGAGGTGTGGAAAGGAGTGCACGTATCATAAGAAGCATAAACGTTACAACTTTCTAAAGAGAATTTTCTCGAAAACCGTTAGTCTTATGAAAAAAGTAATAGTATGTTTTTTGTATGTAATTTTCTAAGCTACAAATTTGATAACTACTATTTTTTCGATAAAAGTTACCGTTAACTAAATTTTCGCGAAACCCCGTTTTTTCTGTCCTTTGAACTCGCGTCACTTTTTTAGCGACAAATGTATCGATGAGGACTTTTAATATATTGTTTAGAACCTTGAAAGGAAGTTTAATGCAAAAATCCAGCGTTCCGCTATTTACCTATTCTACTCTGAAATGTCTATATTCCCTGTATTAATGGATAAATTAATTATTCTCAGTCTTCATACTACAAACTTATTTTTATCAAATATTCACACATACCCAGATAATTATTTTACTCCGATATTTAAATACTGTTTATGAAAGTATATGTTCCTTGTAAACACACACGCACACACGTCTAAAAAAATTTCTTGTTCACAAATTATCAAATTTAATTATTCACTCACTACCCTTACAGTTTTAGAAAGCTTTAACTTTACCTTTATAAGATGTCTTCAGGCAATTTCTATGTACATACCATTATACCTGACATGTCACACAATCAGTAAAAAGGAAAGGTATACTTTCCAGTAATTGAAATTAGACCTGACTGAAAGGCATTCGATCTGCATATAACAGTATTAACTATGTACATATATGTGAGCGAGCTAATGAAGATTAAGGCCATTAGTTATACGAGTGAATTTAATATGGAATTAAAGTTGAATATGTATATATGTAAGAGTGCTTATGTAATACTACTACCATTTACAAGGAGAAGTCGTTCAGATATCCAACCTTTACCACTAGTGACTTAAGTTCTGGATGTGATGTAAGAATGAATGTAAGATGTGGATGTATGTAATTGCTAAAATTCAATTTAGTTTCAAAGAGTTTCTGTTCCATTTAATACTAAATCAGTTTAGACAACTATCTAATTATCTTTGAAAAAAAAAACTTCGCTTTTGCCAAGTTTTATAAAATATTCCTCACCATCGGAGGTGAAGGCAGTAACATCGAAATTGAAGAATTTCCATTAGTCCTTTAATTCCGAAATTTATTTCAGGCAATTCTAAGCATTTATTTAGGGATTCTCCAGATTGAATTACAGGTTTCCTATTTTATACTGGTATTAAATATATTTCATATTCAATGAATTAATATTTAACATTTTCAAAAATAATTGGTAAGTAGAAATGGGGGCGGGTAGGGCAAAATGAGGACCGTAATGGGTTTATTGCTCTAGCTAAAACATCCGTACATAAAAATATTTCAGGTGGCCATAAATGTTAAGAACCAATGTTGATTTAAATAATCCATCATGGAAAGTTAAAGAAAATTCAATTAGAAATATTTTTTTTTTTATTTCTACGAATGTAAAACTCCCCATCTTGAGCCTCTTTGATGCTTGTAATTTCTTACTGGCACTTCAATTTGCGAGCTTTCTTTTCAGTACCATCAACATTTTCTTTCAAACCTCTTATTGAAGCTTATGCGGGAGTCAGATTCAAAAGATTTTTCCGCGTAGCTACGCTCGCAAAGCAAAATTCCGATTATTTTCTCCTTTTTGTCACAACATTGAATAAATAACTTACAAGGAAGCGGCATATTGAGTGAAAACACTTAAACCACTCACTGACAGAAATTTCAAATGTGTAGCGTGTAATTTTACATGTGCGCAAAAATTTTACAAAACTCTAAAATTAAATGAATGCAAGCTTTGGAAACAATGCTCTTTCAAATTTCTGATGTCTCATAATAATAATTATCTTCACTGTAAAAAATATTAGGACTATTCCCTACGTTTAAGACACGTTTTTACCTAAAAATAAATGTAATTTTCTCTGATAGAAAAGGAAAATCAGTTTAATTTGATAATAAAAATAAATTAATAATTTAATTTAATTTGGAAACATATTTTCGTTTATATAATTCACACATTGTTTTTGAAAACAAGTCATATATTGCTTTTCTTCCAGTGCACCAATATAAATTCCATACTACTTAGTAGGATCGACCATAACACATGAGCTATTCAGCTCATTCTTATGTTTTTTAAAAGGTGTGGTTTTCTATCACCTTCACCTATGGTGGAGAGTGGTGCGGTGCCATCACCTATTCCCCACATTTTGGGGATTATTCTCTAAATTTTAGGGAATACTCCCTACATTTTATGGGAAAAAAAAACAAAACAACAATTTAAAATTCCCTATATTTTAGGGAATATTTCCTAAAATGTAGGGAAAAACATAAAAAAAAATAAGAAAATTCCCTACATTTTAGGGAATACTCCCTAAATTTTAAGGGGGGAAACCGAAATTCCCTACATTTGAGGGAGAAAAACCTACCTACATTTTAGGGATAAAAACCTAATCTTATTTTCCAAGATGGAGCTTTCCGTAATCTTATCGAAAAATGCCTAACCTGTGTTGCACAAATTGTTGCCACTCACTTTAGGGAATTATTTTTTACTGTGTCAAAAGCTCGCTGAACTTCCGAAACTCTGAAATGTTTACTTTCAGTAACGTCAAATTTCACTTATTAAGGGTAATACATTCACTCGATATGCTACTTCCTGTTGGCTATTTATTCAGTGTGTCACAAGCGCGTCCAATTTAACCTCAAACTTGGGAGAATGTACTGTTGCCGAATATTTTTCAGAATTTTTTTTTTTTATGTCCGAAGGCAAAAAAGGAATTGTATGAAAATTTAATTGAGAAAGTGGAAAAATGCGAACTAATATATAATATAAAGTTGGAAACATATTTGACGAATCTAAAATATCATCGCGTTCAATCTGACAGCATATTTTTTTCCCATGGTATACTGATATTGATAAAGTATGACTGCCAAGAGTCTACGGTCGGCCATCTTGAGGGTGACGGCATCACATAACTGTTGTGCATACATAACAAATGGATTTTTCCTCTAAATTTATGCCTTGACGGCAAGGTATCAGTTGTCAAAAATCGCGTCGTTAGAAATGCTAATGTTGCGTCTAAAATTACAATCTAAAGGCTGAAACAAAATGAGAGCGGCACTTCAAATTTAAGTGAAATTTATCGCGCGTAAAGGTTGCGTTTAGCAAAATTTAGATTTTGGGCTGTGTTCATTTGTATTGTTTAACATTTATCGTAATCGTATATTTGACTTTATAGATCAAAAATTTCAGCAAATGTACAGTCACGTGGAAAATATTGTTACGCGCCACAAAGTGATACAAGCGACATCTATTGGAAATGGAAACAACTTTAGGTTAGTGACATCCTAGTAAACTGGGTTTGGAGAATGGAATATTCAGGAAGGTTCTAGGATAATTCGTAGAGTATAAATACGGCGCTGCTCACATCCAGGAGGCGAGTATTATTTCAGACAGCGAAGTGAACGAAGTAAACTATTTGGATTGCGATAATTAGAAGTACAGTACTAGCGATAAATAAAGAGTTGATTTGATAATTATTTGTGAATTTGTGAGAGTACACAGTAAAGTTAAATAAAGAAAGAGCTTTTGAATTATATCTGAAATATTGTGTTTTAAATAACGAACTAAGGCCACGCTCGTAACAACTGGTGTCAGAAGTAAAATAAAATCGCGAAATAAAGTGGTGGCATTTGAATTTGAAATTCAAAGAGTGATTAGTTTTGTGAAATCGTGTGTAAAAATTCCGAAAGATAATTTTATATTAAACTGTGAGTGAATTACAAAGGACGCAAGAATGGGACGCAAGCTAGAGGAGCTTCGCATACAGGAATTGAAAGTGGAGTTGGGGAAGCGGTCATTACAAACGACTGGCCTAAAGAATGTTCTAGTCGAGCGACTTAGACAAGCTTTGATAGAGGAAGAAAAGAATCCTGAGACATTCGTTTTCGAAGAAGAACCAGAAATGGAGGAAGAGCCTGCAATGAACATAGAACAGCTTTTAAGTACTTTAATGAGCAAAATGGAAGCCCGTTTTGATGAACAAAAGAATTCTCTCCAGGAACAAAAGAATTCTCTCGAGGACCACAAGAAATCTATGGAAACCCGTTTGGACGAACAAAAGAATTCTCTCTCCAGGAACAAAAGAATTCTCTCCAGGAACAAAAGAATTCTCTCGAGGACCACAAGAAATCTATGGAAACCCGTTTGGACGAACAAAAGAATTCTCTCCAGGAACACAAGAAATCTATAGAAACCCGTTTGGACGAACAAAAGAATTCTCTCCAGGACAAAAGAATTCTATGGAATCCCGTTTAGATGAGCAGAAGAAATCACTGGAAACGCGTTTGGATGAACAAAAGAGTTCTCTGGAGAATTGTCTAGAAAATCGCTTAGAGCAACAAAACAATTTCCTGAAAAACTCGTTAGACGAACAAAATTTAAAAATTGAAGGAATCGAGCAAGAAGTGGCGGAAGTTCAACAAAAAGTCACCGAACAGCTTGACAACTTCAAATCAGATTTGGAGAAGATGAAGCATCGACAACCACGGCACGAAGGAATTGAAATATCCAATGCAGGCAGAATGAAACCTCCAATATTTGATGGACAAAATTCGTGGCATATTTTCAAGAGACAATTCGAGGCTGCTTCCGAAGTAAACGGATGGAATGATGCAGACAAAGCTACAGCTCTGGTATTAGCACTTCGAGGTTCTGCATCAGAGCTTTTACAAACTATACCGATAGAAAGGCAACGTGATTATACTTCATTAGTACAGGCGATAGAGTTACGTTATGGAGATGAACACATGCAGCAAGTATATCGCCTACAGCTACGCAACAGGATTCAAAAGCATGGCTAATCACTACAACAACTGCAGGGTAATGTGGAAAGATTGGCTTATCTCTCATACTCTAGCGTAAATGCGGATTTCCTTAATGAAGTGGCAACAGAAGCATTTGTGAACGCTATTGCAGATCAAAATTTACAACAAGCATTGAGGCTAGCAGGAAAGAAATCAACAGCAGAAGCACTAGCCTATGCACTAGCGTATGAATCTGCCAGGCAAGCTTCCCGAAGTGCGGTACGAGTGAGAGAAATTTCGGTGGAGGAATGTAATAGAATGCAGCCATCACAGAGCAATTCTTCACGTGGTATTCTGCGATGCTGGAATTGTAATAGACCAGGACACCTCCAAAGGGACTGCAGAAAACGCCGTCGAACAGAATCACCAGAAGAGGAGGACAGAACAGAATGCCAAAGATGTAGAGCCAGGGGAGCAAGCTATTCGGGGAGAGCCTAGAAATCAAACAGCGACTAGTCGCATCAGCTCCCCTGTTCAGCAGTCGGAAAACATGTAAAAACCAACGTCGGGGGGCAGAAGTTGGTTGGTAGAGTCGACAGCCCCGAAGTCATCATTCAGATAGCTCAGTTGCAGAGAAATAATAGCAGTCTTGTTATATATGGAAGTGTAGGAAAAAATGACTGCGTTGTCACTATCGACACTGGAGCTTCGAGATCAATTATTAGAGCGGATCTTGTCAAGAACAAATAGCTTCACAATACCACCAAATAATTACTAAAAACAGCAACTGGAGCCGCAGCACAGGTATTTGGAGAAATAACTTTGGATATTCAACTAGGTGAACTACTATTTCCTCACAATTTCCAAGTTTCAGACATAATGGATGAATGCATCCTTGGAGTAGACTTTATGACCACATATAAAATAAATTTAGATGTCGGAGAACGAATACTCAAATATGGTAACATAGAAATTCCTATGAGACTAGGAGGAGGAACAGATTATCCTGCAAAAATAAGGACGATGGTCTGTGAGAATATGACTCTCTCTGCATTCCCGGAAACGCTAGTATGGACAAAGCTTACTGATGACATCGGGACCTGCCGATTCTATCTGGTGGAGCCGAACCCTACAAAAGTAACATCGAACATCATCGTTGGTAAGACTTTAGTGAAGACAGAAGGCGCAACATTAATTCCAGTCAGAGTGCTCAACACATCCGAGAATGAGGTACAACTAAAAGAAGGTGCTATAATTGGAAATTGTGAGCCTGTTTATCCGATTGTTAATATGGAAAATGGCAGTAATATTAAGGAGGCAATACGTATACCAGCTACTACCCAACAGGTTCAGAAACTTCTTTCATCTAGTGCCTTAAGTGAACAGCAATACAACGATGCCAAAGAGATGATCAATGAATTTTCGGAATTATTTGCAATGAATGATGATGATTTCGGCAAAACAAATCTTGTCCAGCATCGGATCACAACAGGAGATTCTAGGCCCATTCGGCAACCGCCACGAAGACTACCATTAGTCAAACAACCAGAAGTTGCAGATATGATAAATTCCATGAAAGAACAAGGCATAATTGAGGAATCTAACAGCCCTTGGACATCGCCAGTTGTTTTGGTCAGGAAAAAGGATGGCAGCACCCGATTCTGTGTGGACTACCGCCAACTAAATAATGTAACAAGAAAGGATAGCTATCCGTTACCAAGAATTGATGACACATTGGACACCCTTTCCGGAGCGCAATGGCTTTCCACATTGGATTTGAAGAGCGGTTACTGGCAAGTGGAAATACATCCCGAGGACCGAGACAAAACTGCTTTCTCAGTTAGAAGTGGCTTATGGCAATTCAAAGTTATGCCATTTGGATTATGTAATACTCCAGCCACATTCGAACGACTCATGGAATGTGTTTTACGAGGATTAACCTGGAAAACATGTCTTGTCTACTTAGATCACATAATTTTGATCGGAAGGACATTCGAGGAACATAAAAACAACTTACGGGACGTACTTCAAAGACTGAGAGATGCGAAACTGAAGCTCAGTACGAATAAATGTGCTCTATTCAAGAATGAAGTAAAATATTTGGGGCATATAGTTTCATCACAAGGAGTAAGAACTGATCCAGAGAAGATAAGAGCTGTGAAAAATTGGCCTGTTTCAAAGGACAAACATCAATTAAGAAGTTTTCTTGGATTAGCTACCTACTACAGGCGATTCGTAAAAGGTTTTGCAGATATAGCAAGGAGCCTACATCAACTTACAGAAAAAGGAAAGCCGTTCATATCGTCAGATAAATGTAACGAGAGTTTTGCAAATTTGAAGCAACAGCTCTGTGGAACTCCAGTGCTTCACTATCCAAAGCTGGGAAAAACTTTTATATTGGACACGGAAGCCAGCAATGTAGGTATTGGTGCAGTGCTTTCACAGGAGGAGGATGGTCAAGAGGTGCCAGTAGCTTATTTTAGCAAAGCACTCTCAAAATCAGAGAGAAATTATTGTGCTACAAGGAAAGAGCTACTTGCCATTGTAAACTCAACCAAGCATTTCCATAAATATCTCTACGGGCAGAAATTTATCCTCCGCACTGACCATGCAGCGCTTAAATGGCTTTTCAGTTTAAGAACCCTGAGGGGCAAGTGGCGAGATGGATAGAGCGACTCCAGGCTTATGACTTTGAAGTCCAACAGCGAAGAGGACGTATCCATGGAAATGCAGACGCCCTTTCACGACGTCCATGCAAAGTTCAATGCAAACATTACGTTCGGCTGGAAGAAAAAGAAACGGAGGCAACTATACAGCTGATGACGGTGGAACCATCGACAGGTTGGAACAATGAGAGCTTGCGAACAGCTCAACGGGAAGACCCAGATATAGCACCTATTCTTGCTTGGAAAGAAGGCATGGAAAGACCACAATGGCAAGATATCTCGGAGCAGAGTGAGAAACTGAAGAGCTACTGGGCTCAATGGAACTCTCTTCACGTTGAATGTGGTATATTAAAGCGCAAGTGGGAATCAACTAACGGCGAGTCATTCCGAATGCAAATAGTCGTGCCAGCATCCCAGGTCAAAGATGTTCTAGAAGAAATGCACAGTGGAGCATCTGGAGGACATTTGGGGGTGAATAAGACAATTTCCAAAATACGTGAAAGGTTTTATTGGTTACATATGCGGGAGTATGTTGAGGAATGGTGCCACAGATGCACTATCTGTGCTTCTTGCAAAGGACCACCACACAGAAGTAGAGGAGAAATGCATAAGTATAATGTAGGAGCCCCATTTGAAAGGTTAGCCGTAGACATCGCTGGACCTTTTCCAGAAACAGATAACGTTAACCGTTATATATTAGTTGCTAGTGACTATTTCAGTAAATGGCTTGAAGCTTATGCAATCCCTAATCAAGAGTCTACCACAGTAGCGGATCAAGTAGTAATTAATTGGGTCGGTAGATTTGGTGTTCCTCATGAACTTCATTCGGACCACGGACGGAACTTCGAATCGCGGACTTTCCAAGAGATGTGTAAAATTCTGGGAATAAGAAAAACCAGAACAACTCCTCTGCATCCACAATCTGATGGCATGGTAGAGCGCTTCAAAAGAACATTGGTCGAGCATCTAAAGAAAGTAGTCGACTATCACCAACGCGATTGGGATCGACATATTCCCATGTTCTTAATGGCCTATCGATCAGCTGTACACAACACGGCCGGACAAACTCCAGCAAAAGTGATATTCGGAAAGGAGATGCGTTTACCTAGCGATCTCAAGTTTGGTACACCCAGAGGTGAACAAAAGTTACCAGACGATTATGTATCGGAACTTAGACAACGATTAGCTGATGTACACGAAGTCACGAGAGCAAAATTAGCAATAAATACCGATCGGATGAAGACCCGCTATGACTTACGTGCTAACTCAGCAGGATTTAATGAAGGTGACCTTGTTTGGCTGTACAACCCGAAACGACGTAAGGGAGGTTCTCCCAAATTACAACAACACTGGGAAGGACCGCATTCAGTAGTGACTAGAATAAATGACGCAGTATATAGGATTCAGCGGGGTACAAGAGGCAAACGGAAAATCATTCATCTAGATCGTTTATGCCAATACTGCGAGCATCAAGACCGTGGATCACCTGTTGTTCGGGACGAACAATTTTAAGAAGGGGGCAGTGTTACGCGCCACAAAGTGATACAAGCGACATCTATTGGAAATGGAAACAACTTTAGGTTAGTGACATCCTAGTAAACTGGGTTTGGAGAATGAAATATTCAGAAAGGTTCTAGGATAATTCGTAGAGTATAAATACGGCGCTGCTCACATCCAGGAGGCGAGTATTATTTCAGACAGCGAAGTGAACGAAGTAAACTATTTGGATTGCGATAATTAGAAGTACAGTACTAGCGATAAATAAAGAGTTGATTTGATAATTATTTGTGAATTTGTGAGAGTACACAGTAAAGTTAAATAAAGAAAGAACTTTTGAATTATATCTGAAATATTGTGTTTTAAATAACGAACTAAGGCTACGCTCGTAACAATATCAAAGTTGTAACGGCAGGTGTGGTGGTGTGTGAGTAGCTTGTGAGTAGTCCAGGGTTAATTCCCCGACGATTATATGCTTAACAACAAATTCGGGTTTTTTACTACAAATCTCTTATTTAAACCCTTATTTCTAAAACTTCATGAACATAGTAATACTTTCATTAATTCAATTCTACTCCAATTTAATAAATCTCATTTATAATTCAATCATGTAAATTAATGGTATTAATTATTATGTATACAGACGAGCGTAGTAATCGAATCGGGTGCCTTTAGCGCTACTATAAACGTGGTTATTCTTGCCTAGCCCAATACGAGAAGGTATGCACGTGTTACGCAGAAACGGCATCCAGACGAATAAGTTGGTGGAATTAGTTAGTGATAATGGTAATTTTCTCAAATAGAAGGCAAATGTGCAATGCATCATAACGAAGTGTAAAAAGTGGGGTTAGTGGCAAATTAAAATGTAGAATACAATTCTAGTAATCTTCCTTCAATTTATCTATATATTTAGAAAGTAAAATGGTACTTATTTTAAGATTTTAAAAGGATGAAGTAGGATGAATTTCCATAAATAGTAAAATTTATATTTTTCAAAACGCGTCATGGGAATCGACTAACATAGAAAATGGCGAATCTATGGTGCCGGATAGTCATACCTTGTTAGTCTGTATATCGTGATATCCTGGTCATGTCATCGGCTCTAATGATGTTTATTTCAGTGTTTCTGTGGGGAAAGCTATGTTCATCCACACTTGAAAAAGAAAAATCCACATTAAAATCGGTGTGCATAAAGGTGAAAACAAGTAATTCTGTAATTTTTCAGTGACCAAACATCACTTTCATAATTATCAATATTTTTTCCACATCTCCATGTAATCATGTTCCGGTGAGCAGCTCAGGTAGAAATCTCAATTAAAACTCACCTGTTGATAGCTGCCGTGAATAAAAAGATTACCTGGAAACTTTACGTAATTTACCATACCAGAACTCATTCTAAATACCAAAAAGGTGTCACTAGATACATTTAATTGCTAACAATAGCAAATTATTAACTAAAATCAACATAAATAAGAGAAAGCATATCCAATTGACATATAACCAATAATTCTCAATTTATAAAAAATTAAGCATATTCGCGTAATACAGATAAAAAAATACAAGAATATAACACCAGAAGCACATCAAACACCTGAACACCTGAAATCTGCACCTAAAAACACCTGGAAATCGCGATGAAAACAACTCGCGAAACATAAACAAAAAGCCCGCGAATTGACACTTCTTCAATTTCTGTCAACATATGACACATGATATTGGGGTGTTTTTCTTGCGGAATACAGTGGTGGTATTAAGAGTCATTCCCACAAAAAGATATTAGATGCAAAATATTTTTTTCATGTATCTACACCCAGGGTTAGTTTATTAAAGCTTTATTTGTGAAACAGATTTACTCAAGACCGTCATTAAAAAAAAAATAAAGCTGCAAAATAATCCGCGGGAGAATGCTTGACGTAAATCTAATAGCAGATTTACAAAGTTCATGCTCCAAAGGGTTAAATTACACAAGTTTTCCACAAATAATCTATGTGGAATTTAAAACCAACATGGCGGATCTGGTTATAAAAGAGCACTGCTGCGAAGCATTAATCTCTTTTAGTTTGCGATTGTGATAAGGTGAACATACCAGTATAAGGTGCAGTTGCTATTTTTTTGAGTGTTTAACGTGCAAGTTCCAGACTTCTCAACTATTTGTGCAAGTGCCAGATTTCTCAACTTTTGCGCAAGGTACAATTTAATTTTAAATGCAGTTTATTGAGCGTGAATTTTATGATACGCAATTTAACAATTTTACATCAAGTCACAATATACCAATTAAGATATCGGGACTTCATATATGATTGCAACATTATTTTTTAGCAACGAGGGCCACGGGGAGTAGAAAGACTGGCTAATTTACACCAGTCTCCCAAGCAGCTCTCTTTCATTAAAAACAAGTGAAATTTTTCTTTAAAATTTAGTAGATTTAATTTAGTAGAATTTAGTAGATCTAATGACTGAATTTTTGCAGATCTTAGTTTTTTTGCTCTTAATATTAGAAATTTAATAGATAATTGCATTGATATTATAGCACACGAATTTACTTTCTTGCACTATTTGAATTGTTATAGCTTAGCACCAAAAGTGACAAGTTTTAAGATGCAATAGTAAACCTAAAGGTGAAGTGGGGGCACGCAGGTTTTTTTTTTCTTACTCACCCGTATCAAATACCGCTACAAGTTTCATCACATTCCAACGAATCAACTGAGTTTAGAGAACAGCTTTATTATTAGTTTGCACTATACCAAGAATGTAGACTCTAGCCGTAACCCCCGGAATAGCAACCCTTGCTCAAAGTCTGAAAAAGAGAGTGTCGTGCCGATTAGCAATGAACATTACAGTCTTCCTGCCTTTCCTTACGGCAGAAGTTTTCATATAACTATATACTATAACTTCCATAAACTTTTTCTAGATGCAATTTTTTTTACAACGATTAGAAAGAAAACGTATTTAGCTGCAATTTTTTTAACTTCATTTTACTATGGAAGCGATAGTTTTAGGCTTTAGGACCTGTTTAAGATGAAATATTAGTTCTTCCTCAATGATGAGTGTACAAAAATAGCGAGAGGGAGCTCTTATTTCATGGATGTGGCTTATTTGCTTCTCTATACTTGTGAGAAGTAAAGCATTTGTTCATATCAAGAAAGAAGGATAAAACCCACAAAGAATTTCAACTGTAAGAGAATTAATAAAAAAATACTTATGTGATAGTTGGAAACTTCCCCCTTTTATCCAATGATGTTCAAAATTCCTCCAATTAGATTTATCACATAAAATATATGAAATCATTATTAAATTCAACAAATTATAGAAAATATTATCAGCTTACCTCAAAAGTCACGTACCTCCAGTATATTTACATTTGACATGTCAAACCGTCATCAAGTGACAGTGCTCAGCTGGGGGGTGATTCTGATCTCTTTGTCGTAGCTTAGGCGTATATTTTAGTCACATATTTTGACATTTCACCTCAAATTTGTCGCACTTTTGTATTCACCATATTCATTTTAATTTATCCTTTTCATCAACCACAAAATAAACTAAAATGAATTTGCAATGAATTAATGTCAGAATACACGCCTAAAAGTACGACAAATTAGTCAACTGCTTCCCAGGTTGTGCCAAAAATTTTATACTGTGGTAAATGGATATTCTACACCTAACTAGAGCAATACTCTGCTCTTAAATTCGAAATAATATTTTGAGTTTGTAATGTGAAGTGTCATTTTCAGTTCATTCTACGTAATGCAGGGCTTACTAAACTGAATAAAAAGATGAAAAAATCAGTAGAAAAGTTCATTTCGTTTAGGCGTATATTTTAACATTTAAGTCCGATATAAGATGGTTTCGTCTTCGCCTCAGTCCTTAGATCATGTAACAAAAAGGATAGGCTATGAGGAAGAAAAACTTAAGCATTTTACTGCATGCAGTAGAACCGCATCGATGTATTCGTTTTAGTCATGGAAGTAGTAAACTACGATATTTTCACACCGGGCGAAAAATTTAGTGATTGAGACTTTATTAAGTATTGAAGAAATTCAATAGAAGAGATTTCATTTATCACAAGATTTTTAAATTAATTTTTAAGGTTATAATTTTATAATATGTTTGTAACTTTTTACATTTTTACGAATTTTCTTGGTGCCCCATGGCTGTTGTAACTTAAGGCGACAATAACAATTCAATTTTAAACAAACAAACCGGCATTGGAAAATGTTAAATTTTTCTACCACGGCTGTCTATTTTTATAAATATTTCACTCTTATTTTATTTAGAACAATATAATTTATTATTGAAAGAATTAAAGTTGCCTGAAAAATGATTTCCTAAGAGAATATCTCCGGTTGTTTCTGCAGCACAGCACAGCGCACTTCATTCCGATAATTGAAGACTCCGGAGTCTCGATTCTATGAAATTCCGTTCACAAAACAATATTTGAGTATAATATAGCACTTCTATTAAGTATATAATCACTTATAATCAAATGAAACACGAACTTTCCTTTGATAAAATCTGAAATGTCAGAAATAAATCAGAATTGTCAAATTGAAGAATAACCTTAGAGTAACAAGGCGATAGCCTACTAGTCATTTCGCCTCCGTGTCTAAAAAAATGCTTTTTGCACTTACAGGAATTTTACACAACATAGCCTATCCTTTTCGTTATATGATCTAAGCCTCAGTCAGAATACAAGCAAATGATATAAGCGTTGCTAGGGCAACATCAAAAGGCGAGAACTCATAACTGGAGACATCGGCTATATAAAGGCGATGAGCCGCAGCAGAAAATCATTCTTGGTCCAGAGTTCATCTGGTTTAGAGACTAATGTAAATACAAGAATATTCCCAACCTCCATCATAGAAGATTAATTCTATATTTCAGAGACTAATGTTAAAAATCCTATTATTTCCTACACCTAAGCGGAAGAATAATTCTGCGCAGAGATTAATTTTCAATAGTCATGCCCGCACCTAAGCAGAAGAATAATACTGCGAAGAGATTAATCTGCAATACTCCTGCCAGCACCTAAGCAGAAGAATAATTCTACGCAGAGATTAATCTGCAACACTTTTATTCTCTACATCATTTTGCTACCCTTGTGCCCTCACGCACGAGCAAAAAAGCATATTGCTACCCTTGTGCTCTCACACACTGGCAAGAAGCATTTTGCTAGCCTTGTGCTCTCACGCACTTGCAAAGAGTAGTTTTATAATTATGGTATTCTTCTTCTTTTTCCAGAACTGAAGGAACGAAGGAAGCTAGAAGACGCAAACGTCTTGGAGTTGAATTGAATTTGAATTTTAATTTGTTTTTTTTTTATTTAATTTTTTCTTAAAGGTTTTTTTTTTATTTTATATTTGTGAATTTACTGTGATATTTAGTTTTAAGCAAATGAATTTTAGTTTAAATAAAATTTTATATTTGAAGTGTGGTCCATTTTACCGGCATCCTCCGTCCTACGTTCGAGACTAGGTCTCACAGCATGTGTTTGATAAGAATGTATATTATTGTATGGGAGGGTAATATTCCCATCAAGCATGTAACATGGTTACAAAATTTGTTAAATAAAATACGGCAGATAAGTTAATTGAGGCTGTAAAATGCCACCCTATTTTATATGAAAAAGCCCGGGCTTACATCGCTTCCATTATATTTTCACGGACGTTTTGTCAACATTTTCTACGGCATTATTTATCGTAACGCTCACATTGTGTTTTAGCCTTAACTCTTCTCGCTATAATGACCACATGAAAATGGTAGTAGCCGACCATCGACAGCTAACTCTGTTTGTACTCGTTTTGAACGTAAGGCCAAAACGCAGTGTGATTGACACAACAATGTTGGCAATTTAGTTGGCGACAAGTGTGATTGTCAAATATCACTGTTTTTTTTATTGTGAAAAAAATGGCAACAAGAAAAAATTGAGAAAAATCTCAAAGTTAGTTAGAGCATTATTTATAGATTATACAGTCTACTTAAAATTGCAAAGCATAATGAAATAAACAGAAAAAAGATGGTGTGTCCATGAAATTAATAAGGATCGGGAAAGATTAGGATTTTTTTTAAACTTCGTTCAACATGATTTTTTCTATCAATTCCTTCTCGAATTAATTAAAGAAATTAAATCCAGATAACATGAATATTAATTATGGAATATCCACACACAAAATGTCAATTATGTTGGCGATAAATTTAGAGATTTTCCCAAACTTCTTGTTGGCATTTCGTTTCATTTCATACTAAGTTGCTTTTACCCTTACATTAAATAGCAAAGGGATAGGGTATGACGAAGAAAAACTTAGGCATATTTCTTCATGTAGTACAAGCACATCGAAGCGTTTGTTTTAGTCATGGAGTTAGTAAATTACGATATTTTTCAAATCGGGCACATAATATAGCGATTAAAACTTTATTAAATATTGAAGGGAATCAATAGAAGATATGCCAATATATATCGCAAATTTTTTATATTAATTTTAAATATATAATTGAATAATTTTTTATACTTTTAAGAATTTCTTATCATTGCCTTTATATGGCTGACATCATATAAATAACCCTAAACCATCCGTCAACTAACAATACCAATTCAATTGTAAACATACAAACTGACATTGGTAAATGTAAATTTTTTTGCCACTGCTATTTATTTTTATAACTAGTTCAATTCTATTTTATATCGACGCATGAAAGGCAAAATGGGATAAGCGACAAAATGTAAACTTTGCAGGAAAGCGGTTTAAATTTTACAATTTCGAAAAAAAAAATCATTAAAAATCAGCTAATGATTAGATTTTTTAAATTAATAGCTGTAAAGGGTCCTGAACATCTCCTCTAATTGATGGTATTGATATTTTTTTCAAACTATTAGTTATTATTAGAATTAATGTCGCTTACGTAATTTGGTCACGAAAACAGAATGAAGGAAAAAGCTCTAATTGGCTAAATGTTCTAAATATGCATCATGGTAAAAAGGCGGAACTGTCAGGAAAAAGGGTGCAACCTATTTTGTTAACTTCTTAAGGAATGCATAGATTCAAAGTAAACTGGAATAACCTTTGTAATTACGTACAACTGGTTGACGAAAAAGGAGGGATTTAATAGTTTTGGTTTTAACTAGTGATAGCAAATAAAACAAAGCTATTAATAATAAATATTAATATATCAAATTAAAGATTTGCTGGAAGTCAAAATTAAAAAATAACATCTTTAAACGAAAATAATTTTTAATGCTTTTAGGTGCTCAAAAGGCTAAGGTAACAAAAAAATATCTTCTACTAAAACTGAAAAATCTCTTTGTAAAGGCACATAAAAAAGGAACAGTCTTCAGAGTTTTGTAACATTAATTTGTAAAAATTAATATAATATCAATAATATTATTATCTTATTCGGAATTATCATCCTCTACGTCTGTGTCTGGAAGTGTGTCCCTTACGTTAGCAGCAGTAGGAATGGTCAAATATTCTTGATGAAAAGCTTCTGTTATGACTTTATCTTTGCAAAAAAGGTCGTCATACTTTGTTTTTGATATAGGTAGTAGTGACTTATAACAAGCAGTAGGTGCAATTTTTGCTTTTGATTGAACGTCTATGGGGAAAGATTCCGTATATTCGTTCATAGAATATTTTACCACAATTTTTGAATCATCCTTTTTCTTAAATGTGGCCACCCGAATTTTACTGATATTACCAGTAAGGTTCCCTTTGAAATATTTTTCGCTGATAACCTTCCATCTCAAAAAGGCACTGTGTATCATCAACTCAACATTGTATGGTATTGTATCTGGCCTCGCTGTTGAAAATACTGTATACCATTGTGATGGTGCATAAATGATGCAGTTGTTTACATTCTTCTCAATAACCGTATGTACTGAATCCACAGGCATGTAGGTGTGACCCGTCAACAAAAAATTTATTTGTATAGTTTCAATGTTATTACAGATTTGAAGGGTTAAATGAATCATTGCCAGAATTACTCGATTACGGTTTTGACAGAGGCAACAGTCAGAGTATAACAGTAATTTTTTTACTATTCCACGTTCATCCACGATATTAATGTATTTATTTAGTATAGCTGCGATTTCATTTGCTCCCCGTTTACCGTTCACTTCATTGATTCCAATCGAAACAGAAAACCTTACGAGTGCTACTTTCATAAAAGCATAAATTATATACTGCAAGTTTTTGTGAGTAGTACAAAAGCATGCTTTCTCCATCGGGGGTATTCAAGACTTTCTGTAAGTCAAAACTAACGCACAAAGTATTGCGATAAGTTTTATGAATATTCTGATGTGCTTTGAAGCGAGAATAGGTATGGACTTTTTCTGTTTCATCCTCCATTTTCTCCTTGATAAGACTTGGATTGTCTTCACTTGATCCTTGAAATTTCAGACATTTCAAACATTTGTTTTTTCGGAACATGGAATCCAATGTTGAAGTTGTCATGAAATATATTGTGGAATACTCTCTCACTTCCAACATCAACTCCTTGTTCAATATAAATTTTTTTGTAAATTTTATACAAATTTGACAAATTTTTAAATTCTTGTGGAAGGTAGACACGACTAGAGTTTTTACGACAGTAGTGTGATGGCATGGATGGAAGACTTTTAATATACTTCATAACTACAGCCTTTGTAGATTCTTTTGTTTTGTTAGGTGGTTCACATCTCCTACGTAAATCTTCTTTAGCGGTTCCGAATTCAGCGTGACTTGTAGTATAGTAAATGAACTTTTCCGTAACATCTAGCGTCGAAGCCAAAAATTGAAGACAAATCGTCCTTTTACCTTCGCCTTCGTTGATATAAGTGAAATTACGCTTTTGTGACTCAATTGCTCGCCTACTACTGACCCTAGCCCTGGATTCTGAACGTCGTCGTACGATGCGTGGCAAAGTACAAAACAAAAGCAGCCCTGTTCATGATTCGATAACCGTTATAAATTATTAAAACAAAAAATGCCTGCCTGCATTTAATCAAATAGGGATATGCGGCATCGTTTCCGAAAATAAAAATTAGGAGACGCAGTCTAAGCGCCTTATTTGCTTTTGGATTTGCAGGTAAAAAGGGATAAACGTCATGTTTTTAAAATTTTACTGCTAGGAAAAACAATCTAAGCGACAGCGACTCCGGAAATAAAAAATAGGAAAAACGTTCTAAACGCCATACGTTTTCTCAAAGGTGTCAGGTAAAAAAGGATAAACACAATATTTGTAAAATTTTACTGCAAGTAAAAGAATATAACTGACATCAGTCACATGTATAACATCGAAGTAAAACTAAATAAGTTGGGTATGAACACAATAAAAGAAGGGGTAAAAAGGCCTAAAACCGAATTTTCATTTGGGCATTTTATCTTACCGCCATAATTCCCAAAATTGTCGAAATTTCTTTCGGTTAGTAACAAAAAAACACCATTCGTGCTCCAAATCACAGTTGGGCTAAGCGACACAAAAGTTATCGTATGGGAATGAAACCTAGCCCATTCGATGCAGAAAAATCGTGCGATTCTAACGGTATATATAACTCAATTTCCCAAAAATTGTCGCTTATCCCATTTTGCCCTTCATGCGTCGGTATGTAATTTATTATTGAAACAATTAAACTGGCCTGACAAATGATTTCCTACGGCAATAATTTCGGTCGTTTCTGCAGCACAGCACAGCGCACTTCTTCACCATAATTGAAGACTCCGGAATCTCGATTATACAAAATCTCTTGCACAGATACTTCACTACTCTTTCTCACTATTAGTAAGTATTTGTAAATCACCGTTTATCACTTCTTCAACAAAAAATCAGTAGAAAACCACCTCAGTATTTTTCGTAAATTCAAATAAATTCAGAAATGTCAGAAAGGTCGAACTGACACCAAATAAATAACCCAGCCATCTTGTCATTTACCCACCGTGTTATCGAATAAAAATGCTTATCAAGCCTCGTTTCCACTAATACAAATTGTGCCAACTTGTTCGGCAGCATGTTGTGTACTTGTTGGAAGCCGATATGTTAGCTTAAACTTCAAGTGTTTCCATTTCAATAAATTCCTCGCCAACTTGTTGGCTTAACTTCTTACATTCGTTAATTGAGAATCGGATCGCAATGGACGAGTAGGTGGTAGTAGCATCTTCAGCGTTTTTTATTTGCGCCAAAAGTTATTTTCACAGAAGGCGAAATAAATCCTAATAGCTCAAATCCATACCAACAAGGTTTGTAAAATCTGCTGCATTTCCACTACACTTACACTTCATTATTTTTGCCAATTCCCGGAAATATTGAGAACGCAAAGATCATATTCTTTAATTAATTTTATTGTAGCAGCTTTTGTGTACTCCATTGTCTTCCACTAGTTTAGCCAACACATCAAATGAGCGTTTCCACTTAAATGAAAAAATCCACCTAACATATTCTGCGATTTTTTACAGCCGACATCGAACAAGTTGCCAACATGTGTCTGAATTTTCATATAGCGTTTCCACTTATACCGAATACTGCCAACTTGTTTCAAAACTTATCGGGTAAGAAAATTTGTATTAGTGAAAACGAAGCTTCACACATACACGAATTTTACAAGGGATAGCCTGTCTTTTCTGCTATATAATCTAAGCTTTTACCTGTAATATATCATTTGGAGAGGTTTTTTAAAATATTGAGGTGAACGTCTTTGGTGAAGACTCAGTTGAATAGGGAGTTCCAAATGACTGTCCCCAAGCCTTACTTCGGGTAGCAATATGCTCCTAAATAGTTCCTTCTCAATGGTAGCATGACCTGTTACTCCTGGCATATCAATAAACATGGCCACATGTCAGTAATTTCAGCACCTACAAAATCTTCATTACCGAAGATTTTTAGGATGATTTGGAGTATTATTTTATGATCAACTAACATAATTCTGCAGGAATTCCGTTGCAAAATGTGTAAACAATATAACTATCGACGCGTCCACATAAATTTTTCAAAATACGAAAGTACAAATTTTGAAATCACATCGTGAGTATCCGTGGTGACTTTGATTATTTTTCTTGCTATCTTGACCTACCTCAGTCTTCCACACCTACAATAGTACAATTATACAATATTACTCATGTAACGCTACGAAGTGTTCTCTTCTAACTTGGATTTCCAAGATATTCATTTATTTTTTTTGTACAAATTTCGACTATGTAGACTGTAGAGCATACCTACTGACTATCAATCTGACGTTAGGAATTTTTTATTGTTATTTAAATCCAGAAGTTTTGTCAGCCTGCGTCAAGTGTGCTACAGAACTGAACCTTGGCACACATGCGTAGTTCCGATAACAATGCAATATTTTCAGATTAAAACCATTTGGGCGAGATTGGTGCACGAGTATACTCCTGGAGGCCCCCTAAAAATCTAAATAAAGTTTCGATCCACTTTTACCGAGCCGAATCTCTTGAGACTTGTCATCATGAACTGAAAGAACTAAGTGTTTCAAACTATCATCGACTGTAAAATATCGAGTTTCCATATCTATAGTTTCGTGGTTCAATGAAAGTCTATCTTACTCATACAACAAAATGCCTGAGTTAACTGTTATTTCATTGAATTCCTTTTTTTTATGAATAGCTTACAAACCTTCTCTATGCGTTCTTGTTTTTTACAATTGCAGCCAATTGGAAGTGCACACACTTGAAAATTTCTGATATTGCTTTCAATCTATACCAAATTGAAAATCTCAAACAAATATTTCTCGTTTAACGCAATAAAACGCTAGTAGAAAGTTGATGCCTCTACGAGCTTCAAACAGCACTTAAAAGTGAAAAAAAGAAGAGTATAATATTTCAACAATTTCAGATTGCCTCGACATTTATCTACTAATACACACATACAACCATTGGATGAATTGCCATATTAATTGCATTTTTTTATTTCATTCATTTCCCACTGGCAGCAGAAGAAATGTCCTTCGGAAGCTTTCAAATTAAATGTTTTGCCATCCAATTTAACTGTCGCTTCCATTCCGCAGTGTTTTATCCTGTCGGAATAAATGTGATATGAAAGTAATTTAGTAGTAAAAAAAAAAACAAAAAGTAGTACTTTGTGGCTGTACACCCCTTCGGCGGATACATCCTGCGCACTTTTTCCACTTCGTTATGCCCAGCAACTACTTAACGAAATCCTGAACTTCCTTACAGAAACAGGGATTTTCATCAAAAGTATTATACTAGTTGAGAATAAGTAGAAGCATTCTAGAGTTTTTTCTATTCCAGAACAATTAAAATAAAAACTTGGTCAAGTAAAATTAGACAAAAGTGGGGTGGCAGCAAGGATAAGCTCTCCCACAACTCTTTTGTCTTTCTCGGACTACACTATGTGCATGATTCTCCAACGACCTCCAATTTTGTATGTATGTATGCATGTGCGTACTAGTACCATAAGCACCGGACGCTTGTAATTGTTTCACTACGTTCTCTATAAAGGTTAGATATGCAAAAAATGTAAACTTTACTTTAAATGCAACCTTTTTACCTCCTCAAGCATAAAGAAGTATTTTTGTGGAGGCAAACTCCAGCAGTTTTCTCCGAGATTTATAAGATTTGATTCCGGATTTTTTTGTTATTTTTTTTTTTTTACTTATTTTTTATCCCATAGTAAAAGAAAGAGGACAAACTGTTTTAAAAACAGGAAAATGTAGCTATTATGAGACTGAAAAGATTCAAGGCAAATGAGGAAAATGGAGCTAATGTGTTGGGGTTGAATTGCATTATTTTCAAATGCCCACATTTTCTTTAATTTGTAAGTAAAATTCTGTTAGAGTTGGTTAATTTGTATGCAGATTGTGTGTATGTATGTATGTGTCACATTTACAAAGGAAATACAAATGTTTTTAGTTGTATAGAACTTGAAAACTCTTTTCTATTTCATGCTAGGGAAATTACAAGGTATTATAATGCATTACAATACCAAATTAAGTCTTTGAAAGGTACACATTGGAAAGGACACGTTTTTGAAAGACAGGATCGATATTCGGTATCGTTATAATATCATAAAGCTAGTATCGATAACTACAAGTATCGGTTTTGGCATTATCGATATATTAAAAGTATCGATGCCAGAACATCCAAATAATATTTTTTTTTTCATAGCAATGCCAATGCTCCAGTTTATATACAATAGCAGTGCTGAAATTCAGCCGAACTGGTTGTCAAAAAAATCAGACCTCTACTGTCTATTAAATGAATAAAATTTCCCAAAATTAAACTTTTAAAATATTATGAGATATTTATTTCTACGAAATGTACGGTCACAGTATATTTCATACAATAAAACAGTTCTGTGAAAATTGTCACATAAATAGGATGTTTGTTCAGGGTGTCCCGTAAGTAGTGTGAGACCCGAAAGCTATAGATAGGTCATACTTAGACTAGCAAAAAATTGTATGGTCGTGGGGGGGGGACCTTTCCAATGCTCCATCCTCCTCTTCGTTTTGAAGTTATGGCTCAACAAAGTTAAAATTTCGGAATTTTTACTGGTTTTTTCGTTTTTATTTAACTACTATTTTTATCAAAAAACACGTCATTAATACCAATTTTTCAGATTAGATTAAGCCCAATATCTTATCTTTAAGATAACCTATCACACCCAAAATGTAATCCTTTCTGCGCTTTTTGCCCTTTTTCTCAATCATATCAAGCGAAAATGTCTGAAAAAGTTGAATAAGTGCCAGAAAGTAGGCAATTATCTTTTAGAAATGAACTTTTTAAGTCATTTTCCCTGGATATGTTTAAGAAAAAGTGCAAAAAACGCAGAAAGGATTACATTTTGTGTGACAGGTCGTATTAATGCTAAGTTGTTGGGCTTCTTAACTCCAATATGATAAATTGGTATTAATTAAGTGTTTTTGATATAAATAGTGGTTATATAAAAAGTAAAATTCCTAATTTTCTTTAGCTATAACTTTAAACCGAATTAGTGGACGGAAAAAATTGATAGGCCATTGAAAAGGTCCAACGATTATCTATTCACCAAAGTTTAAATCATCATCATAGGGTAAAACGTTCAGAAAATACAGGGTGATCTATAGACAAACATACCCAAATATCTTTAAGTACCCTTATTTCGGAAATCCTGAGGATTCCCCTCCCCCTAAGTATCACACCACTTACTTATAATGTGACTATACTTTCTCTTTCAACTGCTTTCACTAACATATGAGTAAATCTTTAATACTGTTGCGAGCGTGGCCTTAGTTCGTTATTTAAAACACAATATTTCGGATATAATTAAAAAATCCTTCTTTCTGTATTTAACTTTACTCTTTACTCTCACATATTCTCAAATAATTATCAAATCAACTCTTTAGATATCGCTAGTACTGTACTTCTAATTATCGCAATTCAAATAGTTTACTTCGTTCACTTCACTGGCTGAAATAAGACTACGCCTCCTGGATGTGAGTAGCGCCGTATTTAAGCTCTAGAAATTATCCTAGAACCTTCCTGAAAATTCCGTTTTCCGAACCCAAAGATTACTAAGATGTCACTAACCTAAACTTGTTTCCATTTCCAATAGATAGCGCTGATATCACTTTCTGCTGCGTAACAATACAAAGGTTCCTATCTAAATCGAAAATGAGAGGAAGAAATCTGATCGTATGCTTATATTTCTGCTATTTCAAAAGAAGTTTGGGACCGTTATTACTTCCCTGCAAATATAATGACTCGGAAATGATTTGCTACTCAGCGATTTTAGAGTTGAATAAATAGAAATAATTAGGGACTTTATTGTACTGGCACACCTTAATTAGTTTAGCTACAGAGAAAAGACACTGAATGGTTGAAATGCGGATATGAATGTGTAGCTGGAATGCTTTGTAGGATCAGGTAGAAGAAAAGAATATGAGGAGATCTAGTTGATACGAGTGAGTGGTAGGCACTGACATATATATAAATGGACTGACTGGTCTCCTATTTCATGTGGCACCAATTTTGATTTCAGAATAATGCTCGCAGTTCCAATGGGGCATCCCACACGAGTATTGCTGATGCAGTTTGCAAACAGGTTTTCTGGGAAAGAGATGAGAAGAATCAAAGAGATATCTCTCCAAAGTGTCAAGATATCTATTTGCTTCTTTTCACCTCTTCACACGAAAACCGGTATGCATACTGCATCAAGAATACTTGTGTGGGATGGCCTAATGCTATCAACTGTCGTACACTAGCCACTAGCGCCTTTTTTTAATTATTTGGGCATTTAATTATATTTATACATATCACAATACGATTTATCGAATTAACCACAATAGTATTTGGGACTATTTTAGTTTTTAAATTTTTATTATGATTTAAAAGAAGTGTTTTTTACAGAGCTATTTTTGTAGGAAAGGTTTGATTACCTTCTACAAATACCACTGGCCCTTAAGCAATTCCTCGTTACCAATCGTTACAGTTCAGTGGGAAATAGTGCTCTGACGTAAAAACGCATAACTAAAAAGGTGGTTCCATTTGTTTTCATGCATTTTTGGTTCAACTGTTTGTAATAGTGACGGATTTTTTGGAAAGGTTATTTTCAGGAATACACCGATCGTTTTGTTGAAAAGTATTTGATTTTCTAAAACATTGCTCGACGTTTCGGGTCCAAGTGCGGCCCTTCTTCAGGAGCTCTATATATATTATTCACATATGAATTCAAGTTTTTTTTAAAAATTCTAAATATGAATATTTTAAATAGCTTATTTCTGTCTACGGCGCGTATAAATAGTTCTTAAAGATAATAATAAAGAACACATAAGCAACATGAAAAATAGATAACAGTAAAAGAAAAATACATTATTAATAAATAAAAATAGACTTTAGAACATAGAAGACAATTACTGGCTACGAGGACAAAAATGTAACTATAAGCGGTCGTTGAGAAAATGTTAAAATTTGTATGACTAATACTACGGTTTTAGTTTGTTCAGTATGTATTTGTAGTCTTTATTTATTAGTTCTGTGTCCTGCCTTAAGTTTATAACTTTGTTTTTGTTAAGGTATATGTGGCATGCTTCTTTAAGTTCACGTTTTTTCTATTATTTTCCATGTCGATTATTTTTGTACTATCGAAGGAAAATACGTGTCCTGTGTCTATTGCGTGGGATGCTAGTGCGGATCGTGGTGCTTGTTCATTAACATATGCTCTATGTTGTGATAGTCTGGTTGTAAGCTTTTTTGATGTTTGTCCAATGAATGCCGTGTTGCAGTTTTCACTTTTGACCTTGTTTACAACGCTGTTTTTTTCTTGTGTGGGTATCGGATCCTTGGTTTTTGTGTAATTGTTGTTTAACTTAGTTGTTGGCTTGAATGCTATTTTTATGTGATTATTCTCGTTTTTAATGATTTGCGCGATTTTTAGGGATAAAGGATATATGAACGGGATTGATGTGTAAATAGGATTAGTGTTATCCAGTCTTATTGTGTTATTCGGGGTGTGTATTATGTTGTTGAAAACGTTGTTTCTTATCGATATTTTTATTATTTTGTGGATTACATGTAATGGATAGTTATTTTTTATTAATATATCTGTAACGATTGTGGTGTTTTTTTGTGAAAATTTGTTGTGACTGATTTTAAAGATTTTGTTTGCGAGTGTTTGGGCTGTATTTATTTTAGTATTATCCGGATGATTTGAGTAATAATTTAAAATCCTATTAGAGCTACAAGGTTTGCAGTACCAGGCTATTATTATGCTCTGATTTCTTGTTCTATGTAGCCGTATGTCAAGGAACGGGATGCTATTATTAATTTCTTATATATATTATTGAAGGTATTGGCAAAGATAGCTTCTAAGTCTTTGGGTATCGCGCAGATGATGTCGTCCACATATTTTCTTAGAAATGTTGGTACTATTTCGGATTCCTTTAAGACTTCCTCAATTATATGATCTAACACCATTTCTGCTAAGATACCTGAGAGCGGGTTAAGCATCGCTAGACCGTATTTTTTTTTTTAGAATTTGTTATTGTATGAGAAGTAATTACATTCCATTACACAAAAGATGACTAATTCTTTAAATAGATCTTTGTCTATCGGTGTCAAGGATTCTATAGTTGACCATTTCATTTCGATGGTTTTTACCGCTAGTTCTATGTTGATATTTGTGTACAATGATTCTACATCTAATGAGATAAGAATATCGTTTGGCTTAAGTGATATATTGTCTATAAATTCCTTTAAGTCATCTGTGTTTTTTATATTGCGTGTACTGTCAGAGATCTTTTTCTGCAAGATGTTGCAAATGTACTTGGAGAGATTGTAACTTGGGCTATTGATTGTTGATATTACAGGTCTCATGGGTATGTGTGGTTTATGAATTTTTGGGAGTCCGTACCGACGGGGATATGTACTTATATCGGTAGAGAGCTGTTTTCGTTCAAAAACATTAGGCCAGCTGGAAACCTATCAGCTGTAAATTCATCGTTTGTAATAGTGTTGTTGATGATTGATTGAAAGGCAATGCTATTTCAATGAGAGTCTTTATTGAACTAAAACTAAACTACTTACAAGTGTAGACGGAAGTGGAAATTAGTACTTAGGTACATTCACTTCATAACTTATACACAGGGCAATCCAAGAGTATAATATTTTCATGCGAACGCAACCTATCACTACTATACTGTTATGGCCGAATGTACGGAAGATTCTATCAACAGTCAAGGGCGCATTCCGGCAAAATAATCAGCGATTGCTAAAGAATTGCCTCGCATGGAATTGCTCTGAAGTCGTCGGTTATTTTGGTGATTAACCCAACAGCTGGGTGCGATAAACGCTTTATTCGATCAATTGACGATTATTATAATAATTAACCTCGCATGGTAATTGTTATGTAATGCGATTGCTTACTATTAAGTTACTCATGTGCTGCAACCGGTAGAACAAATGACAAGATTGTTGTCGTTTGTTTACATATCGGCAATGTGAATAAAGTACTTCCGAATATTGGGGCATAAAAGATCAATGACTTGGTTGGCGAGTACCATTCAGTATTCAGTCATAGTAATTTAAAGTTTCCGTTCGGCTCGAAAAACTAAACTAAGCTAAGCTGTTAAGTGAGGTCTCAATTTAACGTTTAGTAAATAATTGTTTTCAGTAATTGGAGTTCGTTTATTAAAATAGATATATTTCGCGTAATAAAGAGTTGTATGTTCTAATGTAGTTCGAGCGTTGTTTTCTTAGAGAAGTTTAATGATGACTAAATATTTGGTTTTCGTTGTTTGATTGCATTGGAACACGACATAACGAGCAGTTCATTTATATACATGTCAGTGGTCCTCTGATGCAAAAAAATACATAGATGGGTCAATTGGCTTAATCGAGGAGGAGAGAATCTGTGACTGTCCCATGCGCAATTACCTAATTCTAAATATAAGCAATTCGCTATACTACTTTGATTATAGACTGTAATACAATAGATGCCTCTAGTATCATTTCCGTGTCGTGCAGAGAGCTTTCAAAGGGAGTGGCCAGGAAAAATAATTTAATTTTGACTTTTCCAATTACTATTGTATTTTATTGTAATTTTAATAAATATTTATGACTTCATAATATTCTCTTTTCTGTCATTCTTGCAAAAAAAAATATTTATTATATAGACAAATTTCGTCACAAAACTTCTACAAGTAATTTGTAATTCTACTTTTCGACCAGAATGAATATAAATTATTTTGATGCGGCAACATGAAGAATTTCAAAATGGGTTTTGACTTGTGTCTCAAATAAAAATGCGTAATGAATGACAGTTCAAGTATCCTAAATGGGTTGTGTCTAAACTAAATGCTTTCGCTTTATTGGAAAGCTTTTATTTTAAAAATAAAGAAATTTATACAAGGGTGTCCCGGAAGTCGACGTCAAGCCAGAATCGGGTTATACGCCAAATCATAATAGTTACCAGAAAAATAACTATTATGATTTGGGCTATCACCCGATACTGGCTTGACGTCGACTTTCTGGACACCCTGTATATATTTATATTTATTAAATACTTCTATTAATTGTGAAGTTTCTTAAAGACCTAGAGAAATAAATTAAAGGGACATATTTATGATTTTCTCAAAAACAAATTTCTAATCAATAAGCTTCATCAATAAAATCCCAAGAGGTTTTGGCATAGAATAGAAGGTAAAGTTTAATTAGGAATTTTTTGTAATCAAAGACCAAACCAAGCAATATCTGTAGCGTATTTCCAGACTTACATTTAGAATATCGGCATATAACCGATTAGAATAAGCTAATTTATTTGTAAATAAACTCTCAAACTTAAGTAACACAACATAAGGCATGCTTGGCTATGAAATTTATCCGATCGTGCAGAAAATCTTATTTTATTGATTTAATTGGAATGAACAAATTACAAAATTTTGCTCAGGCTAAATTGGTAATGCGGCAACCCCAAACTGAAATTGCCTTGACCTTGATAGCTCATTTTTTGTGGCGCGGACGATTGATCCTGTCATCACCACGAAAAGCGTTTGAGAATTAAAATGAATAAATCATTCACTTTTTATCACGATAGATGTATACAAATTGATTTTTATAGTTTATTTTATTACTAACTTACAGAATTTATCTAGTTTTTGGTCTCCTGAACAAAATTAACTCAATCTTCATTCTTGTGTTAAAATAAACGTGTAGCAATAAAATTTATTTAAGTAACAGGAGTCTCAATTTTAAAATTATAAAAGTAGTTTTAAACATAAAACATTTTAAAAAATTTGGAAAAACAGCTCTGGTAGCATTTACAAATATGCTTGGAAAACATATGTTCAAAAATAATTAAAATTGGTGTGCACATGAAAAATTGTTTAGAGGTAGTAGTAGTAGAGTAGTAGAGCACAGTGCTTTTGGGTTTTTGATTTAAAACAAGTAAAAATGCTAAAATTAGTCTAAGACCAATTCTTATGATACCCGAGATGAAGGCGCGTATGAAATTTCGTATGGTCACCCATCTGTGCAATATTGATTTTTGAAATGGTTTTTCGCATATATTTCTAGAACGGTTTGTCGAACAGAAAAATGATTCTAATTAATTTTATATGCTTTCGTATTTTAAACAATATTTTAGTACAATAAAATTGTATAGGACTGATCGTTTTCACAGTATACGTAAAAAACTTAAATTTTTATATAGAAACACCAAGAAGGGGTTGCCTAATTTAGTCCATTTCAAATCCTTTTTCTGCTATTACTATAAAAACACCATGTACCAAATGTCAGCTCTCTATGTTGTCGCGCTCTCAGGCAGTTTCCAATTATATAGTTGAAAACGAAATTTTTGTATGGCAATCCAACGAAGGAGTTGCCCGATTTGTCTCATTTTTGAAGATAATTTTACTTTTTTTTTTAAAGTCCGTGTACAAAATTTCAGCTTTCTAAGTGAACACGTTCTCGAGCACGCACAGACGGACGGACGGACATACATGGAAAAATCAAAATAACTTTTAATATTATGCTTGGTTGTCCAATCCATTTTGCTCTACCATCATTATTTGGAGGTATTACAAACGGTCTGACAAACTTAGTATAGTATACCCCTGTAGGGTATAAAAATGCAACATCTTTTTCAAAAATCCGGACGCATTTGAACTCAAAAATTTCTATTATTTTCCCGACGGTTTCCGATCAATATCATAAAAACTGTGGAAAATAACAAAAGGGGAACAAAATGCTTACAAATTTATTCAGCTTTAAATAAGGCATTTTACCCGCTAATTATCTGTAAATATCTTATGCCCCACAACAGAAAGCTATCCCCAAATCATTAAAATCCACAACAACAGTAAGCAAGACGAAAACAATTTTGTTCGAGATAATCTCTCTGTATGGATGTATGGTCAGTGCTTATACTTTAACCATAATATAATAATAAAACGGCTATTTCTTAACCCCCACCCACCACTTCGAGAGCCCTATAATTATTAAAATTTTCAAAAATAAATTAGTAAATAAAAAATATATATTTAACGTAAATAAATGGAGAATATCTCCAAAACTTTAACTGCACATTCCTAAGAACGGGCATGTAGAAGTTTTAGTTGTAAAGTTGTAAAATTGGCAATGAATAGTTTGAACAGTTGCCTCGTTAGCATCCAAAAGCTCAACAGTTTAATGGTTTTCAGGAATTCCAGTAAATTTTAAGAAGGGAACACACAGAAACACTCAGCATAATTAAATATGTAAATGATGCAAATGTGGGGAATGTTTAATTGGTAGCATGTTTACAAAACGAGAACTCCATGGAGTTTGTATTATTTCTGAAATGGTGCACGAATGGTACACCGACCGCAATCGGAGTGTGCGATTGAACCCCTGTAAAACCCCTGAAATAGCATGGAATAATAGCATACAACTTTGCTTACTTGTCTTGTTTTGTTTCTCTATGGGTAACCGCACTACAGGTCAAAAGTAGGTTGCCAGACCTTTCATTCTGGAATGGAACAGAAGATGCATTAAAATACCCTTTTTTACCGACAGCTGTGGTACCTTTCTATTCATTTGTTGTGCAAAAAGTTCACAGTGCACAGGTATAATGTGACAAGAGGTGATAGTTGCATATGGGGATGTATGAATCCCCACAGAAACTTTTCTTAAAAGGAGCAGGAAGCCCACTTCATAGAAATGGATGTTTTACGCCTTGCCAGTCCCATTTCACGCGGTAACGGTGTAGTGTTGTCTGTTTATGTAGAAAATCTCTTGAATTTTTTGTTACTTTTAATGGATTTTGAATGTGTTGAACTTTCAATGGAGTTTCTTAAGTGATTTGTTGGAGCTTTTTAGTTTTTCATTTAGAGTTATTTGTTGATAGTAGACACGGAAAAATGTTATCTGTTAAGCAACGTCTTATTTATTATGAGTTATGAGGTCACAAATTGAATCTATCATTATGAATATAACAAATATCGATTTTTCACTTACAATTTTATCTCGTTTTAAAACAAGACAACAAAAAATTTCGAAATTATAAAAAAGTGGTCAGTTAGAGCCAGTAGCTTACCAAAATTTCATTGATTCGAATAATTATTGCGAAAAAAAATCAGTTGATGAAATCTGCTAATTTCTGAATTACATGTTTCAAAACATGCAACATGCAGGGGCGGATTTGATCACTTGGCCGCCCTAGGCCTATGGAAGATTGCCGCCCCCCTACTCCCTGTAAAACACGAAAAATTGAATGATCTATATCCAGTGAAGGGACCCCAGGCTAGAATTAGCGGAGTACGCTGCCTCATAAATCGGAGTAGATTTGATAAAAATGGAGTAGAATTAAAAATAACACTTTCCAACGAATTATATTATTTAAAAAAACGAAAAAGTATAAAAATGTAATGAAATACCCACAACTACAAGAAAAAATCAAAAATCATTCAAACATTTTGCCGCCCCTAAATCTGCCGCCCTAGGCCCGGGCCTACTCGGCCTATAGGGAAATCCGCCCCTGGCAACATGAAAGTATGAACTCAATAAAATATCTAAAAGAGGCATCTACAGATAACGTACCTTTTTCAATTGAAACATATTTTAAATTGTTAATTTCACTGGTATTAAAATTTCATGGTGCTGCAGTGCATCACCCGGACATGTTTCATTAACGATATTCCCTCTATTATGAGCAGAAATTTTGTCTCATTAATTCATCGTCTTCATTTACCAATACATTCATGCATACAGCTATCCATGTATCCGAGCTATACTACGTATCCATATATCACCCATGACCGCCATCCTTGCATTTATCGCATCTAACAAATGCATCCTTCCCATTCATTCCTTTTATCAACACAAAAAATTAACAACTTACACAAGTCGATCAACAATTTTTAAATTTAATTCAATATAAATAGATAAAGAATTCTATTAAAATAATTCACCAATATTATTAAGTAAATATCCGCCCTGCGGCTGCTATAATCAAATTTGATGTTAAGTGGAGCATAAAATTCTGCAATCATATTGAGTGATAATATCGAGGCTGTCGTTAATGACATCCAATAATCTTACTTCAATGTATTGGGAACACAAGGGTTGTCTACAGTAATTTTTAACTTAAAATTGCTTAATTAGTTTAGTAGAATTACGAGTACTTCTAGAAGATATATTGAAATAAATTTAAAAATTGTTAATCGATTTGTGTAAGTTATCAATTTTTTATTGAATATTGTTGAAGTAATTCTGAAATCTGTTGAATAGATATAAAACTAATAGTAGTAATTAAATTTAAAACAGGTAAACACTAAGTTTACACAACGGCTTGCATGACCATGCCAACGGCTAGATGTCGAAATGTTGCCTTAATTGTGGCAATGAATATACGGGGAATAGTATGGCATTAAATAATTCAGCAGTCTTCAGTCAACTAAAATATTTTCTGCTACTTTCTTAAAAGTCCATTCAGTAGAGGTTTTTCCATACAAATGGTGGGGTAGTTGTGATTTCTATATATGTTACTTAGTTCCGGGCCACGATGAGATGTCCAAGTTTTAACCCTTGGGATCTGCCATCTTATTGTTAGATTAAAGAAGGTACACAAAATTAGTTTTCTCAAAATAATTCCTCAACAGTTGATCTTACGACAAAAATGGCTGACACAAATCTGAAGAAGCCTAAATTCCATACATTTTTTGTGTAAAAACTTTTTTTTGTAAGTTTGATGTGTAACCAATTACAACGGCGGCAACGTGAATATTCTTCCAAAAACATTGTAACGTCGGGTGTTGGTGTGCGGGCAGTCAGGTGATTGTCCAGGGCTGTGCTGCTATCATCGCACTATGCAATCTGGTAGTACAAGATATAATCATAACTACTTTTTAGAAATGTTGCAATTTTCATGTGTTTTTGATTTTATTATTTTGATACTTAAGAAGTCAAACTTTAATATTCACCTTGTTTCTCATGTATACTTAGTGCACAAAGTAAAGAGTAATTCAAATTAGATACCGACATTATGGCGATTCTGCAAATTTTGACTTGCAATTGATACATTTTCATAGTTAGATTTTGAGAATTTGGATATTTTTTATAGATTTAGAAACAGTCATTTCTATTATATTTCGAAATGAAATATTCCTGCACTAATTTTTAGGATTCCGTACCCAAAGGGTAACAACAGGAACCCTATTACTAAGACTTCACTGTCCATCCATCACCAGGTTGTATCCCATGAACCGTAATAGGTAGACAGTTGAAATTATCACTGAGTGTGTTTCTCTATTGACGATAGAACAACAAAAAATAAAAATAAAATTAAAGGGGGCCCTCATACAAGAAACCTGATTTTTTCGGCGTTTTTTCCTCATTTTATTCTCATTCATTATTATTATCACAAGTAGGCATTTTTTTTTTTCAAATGATAGCATTATTATTATTTTTTCAAATGACGCCTACTCTCATTTGAAAAAATAAATAAAAAGTACATACATACCTAGTGTGAAATTTTTTACAATAGTACGGAACCCTTCGTGCGTGAGTCCGACTCCCACTTGGCCGGTTATTATTATAATATGCAATACAACAATTTTTTTTTCAACTTCTACGTTACTTTTGACAGCTACACTCAGAAAATTAGTTGCTAAAATTAAGCAAAAACGAGGGTTAATTTATAAGCATAGACGATGATGATT